>JFFI01001487.1:22314-44109 GCA_001563125.1 Colletotrichum salicis
CCCTTCGTTGGGGGTTTGGATCGCGGTTGTCTTCTTCGAAGGGGTCGTCTGACTCTTGGGATTGTTGAGATAGTGAGACGGAGGCTTTGCGGGGTCGTTTCTTGCTGTTGTTGACGGCGGTGAAGCCGGAGGAGTGAGGGGGCCCGGTGGTGGCGGCGGTGCTGGGACCGGCTTTGGCGGAGGAAGAAGGCTGTGTGCTGCGGATGATTGCGGTGCTGGGGAGGCCTGCGATGATGGCTGAGAGGTCGCTCGGCGCCGGGGAGGGGTTGCGGCGGCGGTCTTCTTCTTCTTCTTCGTGATAGTCGTCGCCGATGCCTCCGTTGATGATGGGTTTGGCGGTGGCTCCGCGCTGAGATCCGCGTTGGGAGCCGCGCTGGGAGTTTGCCAGTGACGGAGATGGGCGTATGCGCGAGGGGTTCTCGCGGGAGAGCTTTGCTAGGAGTTGCACGTTTGATCGAGACAAGATATCTTCGCGTCTATAGTTGAGTCAGTATGTGAGTTGCGTATAGACAGCTTGGAGATTATCTGGAGGAGGCTGTACACGTCGTTGCGGACTATATCCTGCGGTGCGCTCGAGGGGAGGGAGTCTGTCGGAGAAGATTCCCTCGATCCCTGCGGGGGTTCCTTCAAAATAACACTGAGCTGGTCAATCATTCTACTGCACCAGGAGGAAATCTTGCTGATGAAGTCGATCGGTTCGTCATCGGCTTCGTTCTGTGACTGGTCAGGCGAACCCTCGAGCGGGAACGTCTCGTCCAGGGCCTGAATGGCATCGTCCGCGCTCTTGTCCACGATGGCGTCGTGGATTTGTTTTGCCCTCTCTGCGAAACGCTCCGTCTTGCGGCCGTTGATGCCCCTGAACGGACCATGCTGCAGTGCGTCCTCTGCATCGACAGAGGACTCTAGGGGCATGCAAAAAAGCTCCGCCGCGATGTTGGCCGGGTTATGTTGGTCGTCTGGCAATGTCTTGAGGCTCGTAATCAGCCGGTGCGTGCGGATGTCGAGGGCGAGCTCGATATCGTCTTCGGTAACGTGGTTGGCGTAGTCATCGTACGGGCACAAGGGTGCGGGAAAATCCTCGTCGAGGCGCTGGAAGATCTTCCAGACTCTATTAAAGTTGTCCTCCTTGCGGAGCTCGGCGTCGGATATGACGTTGAGCAGCGACGTGGCGTTGGCGCCGATGATGACGGCCCGCGCCTTCATCTGTTGCCTTTCGCTAATATCCTCGATGCTGGCGAGGAGGTCGATGAATAGCGCGTCGGTCTCTACAAAGAACTCGCGGGTACGGAGCCAGTTGCCCCGGAAGACGGGCAGCAGCCGGCGCCAGGATTTACTCCCTGGCTTTGGGTTCCGAAGCAGCCTCGCTAGAGCTTCGGATTCGTGCCATAATGAGTCGAGCGCGTTCTCCTTGAGTTCCGCCTCGACGAGATCCTGGGATGTGTCATCGTCGCCTTCACCCAACTCCGACTCGTCATCGCTACCGTCGTCCTCTATTCCTGATAGCTGTACGCGTTCTTTTGCCTTCGTCAGTAATTTGTCTCCCGAAAGCGCAAGACGCGGATCGTACCTTGTGATTCTCTCGGTGCCGATGACCCTGGTGCTTCTGTAAACACGATTAGCATAACGCGTTCTTGCAAGGAAACAAAACAAACGCAATGTTGGCAGACTTGAGAAAACTGTGTATGCAGCACTCATGAAGGCCGGGGTTGTGTTCCTCTGTGTGCCCGAAACACTTTGCGATCCCATTTCTAAGTGCGGCTATCAGTCTCGAACTTCAGATAGCCCCATCACGAACACACATAACAAGACTTACCGCTGTCGTTGTCCTGTGGGTTGATGTCCCTGACAATTTCCTTCGCATTGAAGCGCGCGACCGGTTCGTTTCTGTAGAGATCTTCCTCTTCCTGCTCTTCCACGTCTTCCTCCTCCTCGTCTCGTTCTTCCGCCATCTCTCGCAACGTGGTGCTCGTCGGGACGATCTTAGCTCTCCCTTTGCCTCGCGTCGTTGACCGAGATGCAGCAGAGGCGGCGGCGGTGGTGATGATATTGGTGGTGGCCTCGACGCGTTCCGTCATGTTTGTGCCGCCTGCTCGACGTCGTGTCAACCGAGCAGAACGAGCATCTTCAGCATTGTTCTTCGGAGACTTCGGGGCACCGCGGCCCGTTCTTGTACGGGCCATGCTATTTGACTCGGTGTTTTTTTCTTGGAATGACTGGAGCTGCCGAAAGACGCGTTTTTTTGTTGGGGTTAGGTAGGGATGTTGAGTTTGCTGCTAACCGGATTCTCTAACCCTAACCCCGACGATGATCGGAACAGGATACGTTGATCGAGTGGTGCGTAAACACGGGTTCACACTGTGTCCTCGCTACCTAAGGTGTGCGCGAGCACCCGCGTCGCCTCTTTAAGGGAAACAACAAGGTTTAAGTATCCCCCTCTCCAACATAATAATATTGGGTTAATTGCGGAATTAGGAGCTGCGCCATAGTACCTTATTATTCGGCAGACTCTCAGATAACCTTTATAAAAGAAGCTTCTGTGGGATTTTCGTTGCTTTACGTCGTCGTTTTAGGCATGATCTAAGACGCAGGACTAAGGGTATCACATCAAAGGAACTGTGCAGTTTCATCAGGAAGCGCACACCTTCAGTGTCTTCCATCGGCCTCGCTATAGACATCCTAGGCTCATCATTTAGCATCCGATGAATCTTTTTGTAGATGTTGTTCACCCACTCCTTGTTTCTGGCAGCGACGACTTTAGATGCACGTGTCTGTGCAGGGGGGGATAGAAGCTGTCGCCTCTTGCTGCCTATGCCACCTTGGCTTGCCCACCGGCCCACCTCACCTTGATATACTTTGATGAAGTTCATGACAGCTAAGTCGTTCTTCGATGTTTCTATCTTCAAGTTAATGTGCTAGTTACTGTGATTCAGAGATTACTAGCGTTAGGTGTTTTTGGACACTGGTTGTGCTTGGGGGCTCATTTAGCGACGAATCGTGTAAGTGAGCTTTCTGTCTCACAGCCCCGGGTAAGCATAGATAGGGCAGAAGAGAGCGCTCTCTCCGCTTCTTTTGATTTAAATCACATGTATTCAAGGCTATAAGCGCAAGAAAAACAACGTAAGGCAGGAAAGCGTTATTTTCACATAAAGTCAGCATAATCTATTCCAGCAGACTCGAGCTGAGACCATCAATTGTAGCTACGGTTATTGCAGAGGCTCAAGACTGGCTGGAGAGGGGGGTACTGGGTCCAGATCGCATCATTGCTGCTTCTTTTCCGACTGCTTGAGAGGAGCATCCTTTCCGAAGAGGCCCAATAGGTATGCCGTTCTGGTCAGACAGAGAAGGGCCTTTGATGTGTTAGCACAGCGTCATAGCTCGAACGAGAAGGGTGGTCGCACCGTGACTCCCACGTTGCCCCAGGCCATGGAGTTCCAGCTTGCCACGTCGAGGAAGCGATCGAGGCCCATAACATGGTAGCATACGTAAATGTGACCAAGGTCGGCTATCCAAAGAGCAACGAGGTACCCGCGCACGACTTTCAGCTCACTAGTGAGGTTGAGCACGGCTAGCCCGACCATGGCCATGAGCAGGTAGATGTTCCCGAGCTGGAGGGCCACGAGACGGGCATTATCAGATTCTGGAGTCGGCACGGCGGCCGAGATGGCGCCCTGCACGATCTGCTCGGATATGAACCAATCCGGGTTGATGACGGCACCTAGGAAACCGCCGACGCTTTTTTGAGACAGAAATCCATCAGCTCAGTGGTGGCTGGGGATTGTCAGGGTGGCGAGAGAGAGTGAACGTACAGTGAAATGGGCTCGAAGACGGTGAAGACTAGTCTGGGGAAGGTTGGAAGAGCCGCAGCCGCCGCCATGACGAGAGTAGGTAGAGGCCGTTGGTACCGGTCTGCTAGTGGGATGCGGGAGAGGGGGATTGAAAGCGGTGCAACAACAAAGGTAGTCACCGAACCCTTGCTGATGTTTTAAGGAAAGGACAGGTGGTTTCTCGAAGCCGGATGGACGGTTGACAGACAGGCAGGGCAGGCAGAATTGGAGGCCAGAGTGGTTCAGAAGAAGGCGAAAAAGGTGGTAGGGAGGGGCAGTAGGCAACGCAATTGATCAGACCGAGAAGCTGTGAGACGTTCTTTCAGCTTTGGTGGAGGGTTTGTGGTGTGTGGTGACTGTGGTGTGTCATGCAGGAATTCGGAGAGGCGGAGGCGGAGGCGGAGGCAGAGGCGGAGACCACGGACGGCTGTAAACTGGAGCGAGACATGTCTTGGGTATATTAGGTAAGGTACACCGTAATGCAACCAGACAACCTGGAGCACAGGTGCCAGTGGTGCTAAGATGCCCTCCAAGGCTGCCGAGCTTCGCACCGAGTTGGGTTGAAGTTACGCAGTTACGCAGGCTGGCAGGACCCAATTCAGGCTCAGGGAAGGGAGATGCATCATCCAGTGAACCTAAGGTGGGACGAGAGGTGTGCACGGTGAGCCATCTAGTCAGAGCCAGTCTTGCCAATGTCTGTCAAGGTTAATCAACCCATTGCCTGGTGGCAGGTTCTTGCTTAAGTTGGGCAGCCATCGATTAGGTTATTTCGTCTTTTCAACTCCATAGGGCAAGTGTACCTGTAGTGTCCGATCTTGGTGCATCAAGTTGTCTCCAGTGCCTGTAAAGTACATCTTCAAATACCTTCGGAGCACCCGTGTACCTTTTGTCCTGTAGAAGGAGGAAGACTGAGAGAGATAGAGAGAGAGTCAAAGACACCCGGAATGACAGAGGAAGCTGCGTGCCGGCGCGGAGAAGAAGAAACGGGCATGGCTGGGCAGCAGCCAATGATAATCACAAAGTATTAGAGTTACTTGGCACACCCGCCGTCGCCGCTGGTTGGTATCAGCAAATACCGCAGACCCAACCGCGCTAGTCTCATTTGCCGCTTCTACGGTGGAGAATCTTCACGTGGAACTTTCATCGTTGGGCAAATCTTCCAGGAGGAGCCCTGCAGCCACTAATCACTTTGGCAAGCTGTGGTGACCACTGGTGAGCCCGTCTGCCTGTCAGACCGGGCCCTGAAATGCTGCAAGCTAATCCTTAGCTGCTTGAGCCTGCTTCACGCTCACACGCTTTACTTTTCACTGATACCCTTACCTCTATGCTCCCGAGTCCCCTCCCGGTCCGCCTTTCGGTCAGTCACTGCCAGTCTTTGCTACCTGAGCAAACTCGTTGAAGACTCGAGTCCAAGTCTTCCATCCTCCTCCTCCTCCTCACCATCCATCCCGCGCCCAATTGTCTCTCCTTCTTCCCTTCGCCTCTCCCCTTCACTTCTCTTCTCTTCGTCTGTGTTGTTTCCTACCTCAAATTTTAAACCAAATGCCCACTCCGACTTCTCTAGCCCACGATGGCCTACATCGAGCCACGCCTCATCCACCTGCTGAACGATTCCACCACGCCACAGCTCGCTCACACTGATCTGCCGCCTCTTCGCCTAGCCTTCTCTCGTCCCTCCGAGAGGCCCTTCCCACTCGAGCCTGAGACCACCCATCGCGAAGAAAACTCCAAAGGGCCTTCGCTTGCCACCAGCCACGGAGCCCCACCACGGAATGCCGGCACCCTCGACGACAGCTTCTCCGCACGAGATTCACGAAAGGATGACGAAGCACCAATTGATCGGGGAGCAGTCAACAGCACCGCGCATCTACAATTGAGACTGCTGTTGGGCGAGGACCGAGATAATGCAGACTCCTCCTTTTCTCTTAGCAAGATCCTCGACGAGGTGCCCGAAAACAAAGATGATTCCGCGACGAAGAAGAGGCACCGCAACGTTGCCACCAAGGACGATTTCGTGCAGCTGCCACAGCCCGTTAAGAAACAAAAGCCAATCCAACCCCAGGTCATGCCGACTATGCCACCCATCATCAATGGCTTACACGAACCTCCTCCCGATGCCGCGCTGTTCCCACCCATTGCCTCCAACGACTTCAACGAACCCGAAAGCAACCAGCTAAAGCCACTCCGAGATTTCGCGCCTGTGCCCGAGGAAAAGGATATGGAGGTTGAGGTTGAGAAGCCCGCTGAGGCTGACTCGACAACGACCAAGAATTTGAAATCTAGTGGTGGCAAAACAAGGAAGAAGGCAATGAAGCCGAGGAGGAAGTGGTCCGAAGCTGAGACAAATCACTTACTACTTGGTGTCAACCGTCATGGCGTTGGAAAGTGGACGGATATCCTTGCAGATCCCGACTTCAACTTCAACGACCGAACTGCGGGTGACTTGAAGGACCGGTTTCGCACCTGTTGTCCGAACGAGTTGCGCAGGACGAACAGCGAACCAAAGATTGCAACTGCTGCTGCTGCGGCGCCGCCAACGACCCCGACCGAACCAAAGGCCAAAGCGAAAACAGGACTACTGTCCGAAAACATACTCATAGCCCAAGATGAGGCTATGGCGAGCGAACAGTCCCCATTGTCCCAGGCTGAATTGGACGCCTTTCCTAAAATGAAGAGGAGTAGGGCGCACCGCAAGAAGCTGGAGGATCTAGCCGAACTAGGAATACACGGTCCGTTCAAGAAGTCACACAGACGAGAAAGACGACCTTTTACCGACCAAGACGACAAGCAAATACTCGAAGGGCTGGATAAATATGGACCCGCCTGGACCAAAATCCAGAGAGATCCACGCTTTAGTCTGTCTGGACGACAACCGACAGACCTCAGAGACAGGGTTCGGAACAAGTACCCCAGTGTTTATGCCAAGATTGAAAAGGGATTGTTCCAACCCCAGGACGGGCGAGGGGGCGATACCCTCGAACCGACGATTAGCATGAGCATCTCAAATACTCTGCAGCCCAACAGGCCACCTCCCATAGAGGCGGCATTGAACAGGACCAATTCCAAGGAGGACCTCCCTAGGTGGCCTCTATCTGTCATTGACAATGGAGAGCTACCTGCCAGTCAGCAGGCCTTCGACTTTGGCGAAACGACCACGGCGACATTCATGGGAAGTGCGGGAGAGATGGATATCTCTCGCCTACTGCTGGACGACTCACAGGTCGCTAGCTCGACTGCGATATACGCACCCGATCAGATGTCTGAATCAACGTCACCTTAACGTACCATTGGGTGTTGAAGTCTCAACAGCCCTTCGACAGCCGGATACTCATCCTGCTGCGTCATTTGACAACGGTCTAGCATATCTGCTAGGTTCCGACCTGTCAGCTTGTGTGCGAGAATTTGTATCGAACATTAGAATCAAAAGTGCTGCGTATTGTTTGCTTGCGTGGCGTATATGGAGAAATGGGGCGCTTCGCTGCCCGAACGGTCGTTTCTGGACATAAACTTATACCAAACTGGTTTTCCGTAATCACATTTTGGAGATACGGCGCATGGTCAGATATCTTTGGCCAAGGATGGAAAAAAGGGGTTTGGGAGTGAGTTAGATGGACTACGGTCGTTTCTGCGCAAGAACGAGATAGTGTTCATGACAGGCTACTTTGAGCCATCAACCGACTATCTCAGTAGAGTGTCGAGACCTGGGCACTGTGAGCTAGAAAGCACCAATCGCTAGATGATTGTACTGAATACAGTGTACATGACCGATGCGTACTTATGAGTCTGGAAAACCTACACGGTCCGCCATGCCAATGATGGAATTTGAAGGTCTCGAAGAAGAGACAGCTGCTTCTGCGTCTACCTTACTCGTAGACACATTCGGACTCCGTACACCGTTCTTGTACTTTTGGTGGGGCCGCTGTCATCGATCCTACCCGTCAAGGCCGTGTTGCCAGGTGCCGGTCGTGGACGGGACCCACAGCCGCCGAATCAACGGAGCAAGAAAAGCCAAGTGGAGAGTGTGTACACGGACCATCTCGCCTAATTCAATCGACCACTGACCACCGCCGGATTATCGAAGCCCCGCCCCTCCTTCTGATCGCCCAGAGACACAAGTGTAGGGTTCGAAAAACCTACGCCTCACAGAAAATTTCCAGCCCGATCCCTCTGTACTCCACGTCCCGTTGTTGAATCTGAGCATCTCGACTTCGACCTTCACACCCACCGACCAGATACCCCCATAGACTAATCGGCAGTCAGACAAAATGGGCAAGGGACTGTAAGTGCTTGATACCCAATCCTCAATTCCCAGGTCATTGTCGTCGTCGATGCGATTCGGATTTTTATTTGGTGCTCGAGCGAGTTTGACTTGCCCACCGCGACGAATTGAAGAAAAATTCCGACGACAATATTCGAGAACTTGATCAAGGACGTCCGCGATACGAACAAATATTCTGACAATGCCCTCACAGCAAGAAGCACCAGAAGCGCCTTAGCGCGCCTTCGCACTGGCTCCTGGACAAGCTGTCCGGAACCTACGCTCCCCGCCCCTCGGCCGGTCCTCACAAGCTTCGCGACTGCTTGCCGTTGATTGTCTTCCTCCGCAACCGCCTCAAGTACGCCCTCAACTTCCGCGAGACCCGCTCCATCCTCATGCAGCGCCTCATCAAGGTCGACGGCAAGGTCCGCACCGACATGACCTACCCCGCCGGCTTCATGGACGTCATCACCATCAACAAGACTGGCGAGAACTTCCGTCTCATCTACGATACCAAGGGCCGCTTCACCGTCCACCGCATCCAGGCCGAGGAGGCCGAGTACAAGCTCGGTAAGGTCAAGCGCGTTCAGCTTGGCCGCGGTGGAATCCCATTCTTGGTCACGCACGATGCGAGAACGTGAGTTTGCACACTCTGCACTGGTTCTGTCAGACATCATTCAGCCGTTGGATCAAGCTTTGGTCGATTCGTCATCACCCAAAATGCTCTCTTGTTCAATTCCTGGAATAAGACTTCCCAATCATACAAAATCCCCTTCCCTTTTGAAGTGGGAGGGAGGCGGAATTGCAACGTCAAAAAGGAGAACATTGGCCGATTACGAAAGAAAGAGATTGGAGCTATATCCGACGGCTGTAATGTATCACCCCATCCGAACCCCCTTTGCTGACTCTTCTCTTCCTCTCCAGCATCCGCTACCCTGACCCCCTCGTCAAGGTCAACGACACCGTCAAGATCAACCTCGCCACCGGCAAGATTGAGGACTTCATCAAGTTCGACACCGGCTCCATTGCCATGGTCACCGGCGGTCGCAACATGGGTCGTGTCGGTGTCATCACCCACCGTGAGCGCCACGACGGAGGTTTCAACATTGTCCACATCAAGGACGCCATTGACAACACCTTCGCCACCCGTGAGTCCAACGTCTTCGTCATCGGCTCCGAGAAGCCCTGGATCTCCCTGCCCAAGGGCAAGGGTGTCAAGCTCACCATTGCCGAGGAGCGTGACCGCCGTCGCGCCAACAACCTCGCCGGCAACTAAGCGATCTCCCTTCCTCTTCTCCTACGAAATGATGAAGGTTGCGCGTGAGTCTGCTGCGTGTATTGCTGCGGTGTCAGGGTCGTTGTTCCGAAAGGTGACGCCTTCGCTGCATTGCTACACACTTTCGTGAATGTCTCTCGGGATGGACACGGGTTATTTGGGTCGGGCAAATGGGATTGAGCATGATCAAACAAAAATTACGGAGTCTAGGGCTGATTTTAGAGTTGTCGGCTTTGACTACCCGGCAGATAGCTGTGGCCAATACCAAGCCATTGAAGGTCACTCTTCCGCCCAATCTTTGAGTTCCCATATGCTTCGCTTGTGATGTCGTCTTGTGAAAGTCATAGTATCCCACTTCAGTATAGGGTACGTCGCCGCCATCACAGGTTATTCTACTTAGCCCATCTCCACCAGGTCCCTCTAGGAATTGTGAAAGACTTTCGTCACGTAGCTCGACCCCAGAGGAACAATTTGCTCCAGTCCAATAGCCATGAGCCCCCATCGCCTTGCACCAGCACCACATCTTTACTTTGACGCGTCAATCACAAGCCATCCATCCGCCAAGCCGTGCCTACCCTCTAGTTCTCACCCCAACACCTACATCACACCCCTTTCCCATAAACAGTTCCCCAGGGTAGGGAGGGCAGGTGCTTCATCAAGCCACACAGCCACCGAGAGGAAGAGGGAGCGAGCGAAGGACAGAAAGGGGCTGCAGTTACATCGGCAAGTATCCAAGGGCCCAACCCAGTCACTCACTCACTCATTCCCACACGGAAAACCACCGCACAGTAAACGGTCTCGTGCCCTCTGCTGCATGCTTGTATGACGCAGGCTCACCCGGCAGTCCGCGTCGGCCTGAAGCCACGAATATGGTTCATTACATACTGTGTAGGCATTCTTACATACACTCTCACTCTCTGAGGTGCGTCTGTGTGTCTACTCGTACCTGCCGTGGACGACTGTGGGGGAGGAGAAGGTGGAGGGTGAGGGCGACCTTTCAACGGGCAGCAGGATGCTAGTAGGGTATCTGAGGTAGTGTTGTCTACCCCGAGGAAGTTCTCGCCGTAACCCCCAATCGATTGGTCATTGCATTACGAATTACGAAAGGGGCACTTCCTTTTTGTTCTTGCTGCCGAGGGGAGGAGGTATTGGATAACTCTCCCCGAGTAGGGAGGGAGAAACGCGAGATTCTCGCCCTAGTCAAGATTCCGGTACTCCGACCTTTGGTCCCGATCCTGACTCTGGGGTAAAAAGGCGCCCCGGTACTTCCTTACCGGCACATTGTAGGCACAATGATGACGAACTTGACGCTCCATGGAGTTTTTCATCACAACTCACAATCGCTTGAGCATTTTACGGGGGCGAAGCATTTCCAACAAGGCGGGCTTGTGCCTGAGCAGGTCACTAGCAGCTGATCCCAAATCATCCTACGGACGCGGTTTTGCCAATTTCTGTATTACCTTGTAGAGAGTTGGACAGCCCCAGCCTCATCTCCACGGATTTTTGACACCCTGGGAGTGAAAAAAGCCCTGACTACCCCGTAAATCCCGTACGGATAGTAACACAGATGTCTTGGATCTTGGATTTTCATGCACCTCGAACAGACCAGCACTCAGGTATCCGTAGTTGCTCTCGGCTACCGCTTCTCGCGTCCAGACTTTGTGGAGGTGGAACATTCCCCGCCATTGTGGTCGCCCACAAACCCCGCCGTAACACCCGCACTGCGGCACTGCGAGAATCCACCAGCAGAAGAATAACATAAGCATTCCGGTCTATAGCCGAGTGGAACGTGTTCAAGGTTCAAGAGGAAGCAATAGGCGTCGTTGACCGAAAGTCAAATTTATTCAGCTTACGGAACGCAACGAGAAGACCCTGAACACGCCCGGCCAGGCTTTGGCAATAAAGCAAACGAACTACATCAACAACCCGGCGGCGGCGAACATGCCTTCGGCGACTTTGCCGCCGAATGTAAGACACGAGCAACCAGTCGGGGGACGCGCGGGGGATACGATGCAGTTGCCTCGGCACAGGGCATTGTTTCTCTGCTTTGTTCTAGAATACTCATGTTTGTACGCTGCGGAGACTCCATGGCTTGTGGATCAAGTAAGGCAATCAGCCATGCGTTTTCGTGATTGATGGCAGCTCCGGACAGCGTTTGGGGATACCGTGGTACATCCAACTTGATTATCTCCATGGAAAAGTAGGGAAGAATCGTAGCTAAGAGCCAGATGCGACATATCAGCTACTGGCTGGCGCTGAAGATTCCGTACATGAGGATCATGAGATGGGCTCCTTGACGATACTGGTTGATTCGAGTACGGACAGAGGAACAGCCCAAAGGAAGTCCTGCAAGCGACTTTCCTGCTCTGCGCTGGGGGGGCGGGGGCGGAGGGGGCATCCGACTTCCGATCCTGACCTGAGTACCTGGAAGTCCATGCAGCATCCAAGCTACCTTGGCTTAGAACCGATGATCGAATCTCATCGATTGTTGGGGTCGCATGGCTAGCAGCAAGGGGGGGTTGCGTCGCAGGCTTGCGGCGTGGGAGGTACGCATCTAATGATGCACTGAAAATCCTTTGGGCAGGTCGACAGGAGGGCTGAGCGGGCGTTGAGCGAGGGGCGTTTTTGTCATCGGAAGCCGCACCGTTCTGGGGTGAGTAAGGTTGTGGTTCAAGATTGCTTTCTTCATAATGGACAGCGATGCCACTGCCTGACGAGAGAACAGGATGTTTAATCTGCCTTGAGCGAGTGCGATGGTTCCGCAAAGCCCGACTCTCACAGCGTGTGACGTCCAGTCTGGGGTACGACGCAACAGTGGTGCACCTCGGACACATCGCTGACATAACTCAAATTCCCGATGATGGATAGTGTTTCCTAGAGGTAATTGCCAGGGTCAACGTAATTGCTTACCACCTTCGCCCGCAATGGATATCCAAGAAATAGGCGAGCTTATGTCACACTGTACTCTGGGAGTCAGACGGCAGCGACATCGTTTACTGCAGATGGAGCAAGAGACTGAGCTGCTCTGCTTGGTTGCTTCGGCCTTCGTCGCATATCTGCTGTGGGTTCTGTTATCTTGACCTCGGAAAACCTCCGTGTCGGCGCTACCATCGGGAGCGGACTTCCGGGGGCACACTCAGTAGGTGGGATAGCCAGGCATCCAAGGTCCTCATCTCGGAACACTCCTCTTCGCTGAGTTTCCGCTGGCAGACTGTCAAACCCCGTGCCCGCCCTTGATCTACCAGGCGAGTGCGACCTCGCAGTAAATGGTCTCTGTGAGAGGATGTCCAGAAACCTGCAGTCATATACACAGACGAGAAGACATGTTCCAGCCGGCAAGCGGCACCCTCACGAACGTCTTGTTTGGCTGGCCCCGGAGGCCAACGGCCTGCGTCCTCGGCGGTCACCGTGGGCCACCGTTACCCCTCGTGCGAGCCCCACTGCGGACTCTACACCGACCAGGCCGGTGCGCGGGGGTTCGTCAGAAATCAGGGCCCATTTGTCGCTCACAAGAGGCTGGAAAATCGTGGTCATGGGAAGAGATTGAAATTTTCTCGGCCCCCTGTACCCATGCTCTTGGTTGGGGGTACGCCGGTACGCCTGCAGTCTCTCGTCAATGGCATTTTTGATTATGCCAGACTTCATCAGTCTTGTCTTGCCCCGTCTCACCGTCGTACAACTCAACGGCAGCAGGGCCATCTTCGGACACGAGGTCCGTCAGCCTTCCGAACTCGACACTCGATTCGCTTGCTAGTCATGATTTGCGGCTGCCATTACCGCGAACTTGATTACATCGGTGAGAAGTCCAACCCAAAGGGTGGGATGCCGTTGGTAATCAGACTTCTAGTAGACCAACTGCGGAAGGTTGTTGCTGCCCCCCATTCATCGTAGCTTAAGCCACCCCACGAAACGGGGGTCACACCTGCATCACAACCCAGCATCAGTCCCTACTGATGACGTGAACTGCTCTACCTTCGTCCATTATCGGGATCGTGTCCATGCTCACTCAGACCTTTGAAGCTGGCCACATTTTCCGCGTCAACTCCGATGCCCCTGTTTCTGTTCCCGATTTGTTGGTTTTCCAGCCGTCACCCAGCGTCGCCGAGAAACGCTGAGCTACACCAAACCCGGAGAGGTCGCGAATCGATATCGAATCTATTCGTCTATCCTCGCCGAACCGCATCCCGGGGAAATGTTCCATTCACCGAGAACATCGACGACTTCGGATTGTTTCATCTTCGGCATCTTCCCCGCCTGTGCCCCGGATCCAGGCCCGATGTCGTCCTCTTTGTTTTGTCTCTGGCAACATGGCAAATCCAAGCTCGCTGCTCCACATGGAAAGCTTGCCCGGACTGGTGCTAGTCAGGCGAGGTATTGCAAAGTACCTCATCGTGGAAAAGTCCAGAGTCTCACCCCCCGCTGACAACTCAGGGCTACCACCTTTGCTCACTCGCTAGCCAGGCCTTCGTCTTTCTAGCCCGCCGGCTCTTAACTTCTTGACTCTTTGGGCCTGTGTTCCCCTTCTCCAGTGTCATGATTGGTTGCAAGAAAGTCTTCTATGCACCCACTCCCTCTGCCTTGTCTGCACCTTGTTCCCAAAGTGGGATGCGGTACGCCCCGGTACTTGAGATTCGGGTCATGCTCTCAACTTCTTCCACAAAAAAAGGCAGAGAGGCATCGTTGTTAAAGGCGAAGGGCCCCGTTGTCATCCACCATACCCACTTGCCCCAACACTCAGCTTCTTAGCTTGCTTCGTGGGCGATTGCGACATTGGCCGTGGATTGGGATATGTGGTCGACGATTTCGCTCGCTTCCTGGATATAAACACATCGTCTTCCTCTTTCTGTTTAGTTCACCGTTCCGGCTTTGGTTGTCAGAGACTCGTTTTCGCGCTATACACAAACGCTTTTAGCAAAGGACCATTCGGCAGCCCTCTACATTGTCGTCATTTGGCAGACCGACATCTAGTCGACATTCGCATCGCCCTGCATTCCCAATATTAGGAATTGTCATCCACAACTCTACGTTGGATTCGACGTTTCCGGCACAGAATCTGAAGCAGCGCAGACCAATATCAACCTCGAACGCCGACGCAAGCCATCTCGCCGACGCAACCCACCACTAAACCCTGTCGATTCCAGCCTCTTACCCTGGTCAACTTCTTGGCCAATAGCAGACTTTCTCCTCGAGGAATCGGATTTGTGTCCGTGTAAATGGCCCTCATCCCCTGCATGTCGGCCAAACTCTCTGCGAGGCCCCTTCTGAGCCATGGCTTGAGGGGCCGACTCGCTGGGCCCGCTCTCCGCGCCGGTCGGAGCTTTTCGGCCACGACTACCCGGCGAAGCAGCCCCCGGGCCAGCTCTGAAGGTTCGACCAACACCGCACAAAGCGGTTGGCATGGGAAGTCGGTCTGGGGTGTTGCTTTGGCCGCCGGTACCGTTGGCTGGGGTCTTGCCAGTTCGATAAAGGACAATTCTGCCAGCGCTGGCTTTCTTCCCCTTGGCAGCGCTCTGCTTTCTACAGACGGTTTGTCTCGCCCTGTGACTTATGCAAGCATGGCCGAAATGGAACAGGTATTCTAACCCCATGGAGCGAAAGAGTGCCGCTTCTAACTCAGCGTGTAGGCCTTGAAAGAGATTCGCAAGGAGCTAGGGGGCGAGGATATCATTTCCACGGATCCCGACGATTTGCATGCTCATGGATATTCCGAATGGTCGTCGACTAATCCTGATGGACTTCCTGTGGCTGTTGCATACCCGCGATCAACAGAGCAGGTGGCGATAATCGCACGAGTATGCTTCAAGTACAACGTCCCCATCATTCCTTACTCGGGTGGTTCCAGTCTGGAAGGAAACTTCTCGGCACCCTACGGGGGAATCAGCGTCGATTTCGCCTTTATGGACCAGATTCTCTCCTTTAACAAGGATGACATGGATATTGTTGTTCAGCCGAGTATCGGATGGCAAGACTTGAACGAAAAATTGGCGAAGATGGAGAGCGGCCTCTTCTTCCCCATCGACCCGGGTAAGCTGAGATCAGCGTAGTGTTTGCCATAAACGAGATCTCTAGAACTGAACATAAGACAGGCCCAAGCGCAAAGATTGGTGGAATGATCGGTACAAACTGCTCGGGAACCAACGCCGTTAGATATGGAACGATGAAGGATTGGGTGATCAACCTCACCGTCGTTTTGGCAGACGGAACTGTGGTCAAGACTCGGAGACGGCCAAGAAAGTCTTCTGCCGGCTACAACCTGAACGGGTTGTTCGTAGGATCTGAGGGAACACTAGGCCTTGTAACCGAAGGTGAGTAGGACTAGGCAGATGGTCTGGTTCCAGTTTGTCACCGCTTCCTCGAGTGTTTACTAACATCTTTCAGCAACCCTGAAGCTCACTGTTGTGCCCGAAGACTTTTCAGTTGCCGTGGTTACATTCCCTAGTATCAGAGACGCTGCTGCGGCCGCAGCCGAGGTTATGCGCAATGGCATCCCTGTGGCCGCCATGGAAATCATGGACGAGGTCCAAATGAAGGTCGTCAATCTGGGTGGTGCAACAGCGCCTCGTGTCTGGCAGGAACTCCCGACCCTGTTCTTCAAGTTCTCTGGTACTAAGGCCGGTGTCAAGGAGAACATTGGTCTCGTTCAGAAGATCACCAAGAACCACAAGGGCGGTAAATTTGAGTTCGCCAAGGACGCGCTCGAACAAAAGTTGCTGTGGTCTGCCCGGAAAGAATCACTATGGTCGATGTTGGCCCTCCGCAAGGACGGTGAAGAAGTTTGTGAGTAGCTCGTTATCTGGGTTGGTCAGTATCGGGGGAACTATGGACTAACAATGCGTAGGGAGTACTGATGTCGCTGTCCCCTTCAGCCGTCTGGCTGACCTCATCGAGATTAGCAAGAAGGAAATGGATGACATGGGGTTGTTTGCAAGTATCCTCGGACATATCGGCGACGGCAACTTCCACGAAAGCATTATCTACAACCGGACGATCCCCGAAGAGAGAGAGAAGGTCGAGAAGTGCGTCCACAACATGGTAAAGCGAGCAATAGAGATGGACGGGACGTGTACGGGCGAGCATTCGATCGGCTGGGGCAAGAAAGAATCGCTGCTTCTTGAGGTCGGCTCCGATACCCTCGACGTAATGAAGTCGATCAAACACGCGCTGGATCCGAAATGGATCATGAACCCTGGAAAAATCATGGACATTCCTGAAGGCTCAAGGATGAACTAAGATTACTCCGTATAGACTTATGGTCGTTTGATATGGGGTCGACATGAATTATGTGGGATGCCAACAAGAGCGGTGGATACCACTGAGAGTCGGATTGGTGACTGAGTAGGGCTTCGGATGGACGTGATGGAAGATCTAGCCATTACACAGGCATTTGGGATTGGTCTGCTTGGCATTGTTCTCTGATCTGGTGTCTAAAAAGCGTTACTGAGGTGCTTGCAACGATCAGAAAGGGGACCAGACCTAGCACAATATGGAAAAGGCTTTAGAGTATTGGTCTTTCGAATCGAGTCCTTTGCATTGGACAGACAATTTTGCAGGGAGGTGTTCGTTCTTCTACTTGATACAGACTGGTTCCCAGGCTGCGTTCTGCGATTCATAAGAAACTGTTCATTCGTTGCCGTTGTGTTGCTGTTCTAGTCCATGAGCAACGAAAGACGGACAGCTCGGTAGCGCCTAGACACGGGTATAAATGTAAAATTTGAGATGAGGTTCAAATTTGAGAGTAGAGCAACTGGCCGATGATGATGTGCAGAGTCTGAAGTAGGCGACCGAGTAGGAGATGGAACGAGGGCAATCGATCCAAGATTCAATATTGTAGCGGGTAGCTGCATGCAAAGTGCTTGGGCAAAGAAAATTTGAAAACCCAAGCAAGTTCAATTCAGGAACACTTGACCGAAGGCAAGAAGGAGCCACTTACTTATTCCTTGCTCCTTCCTACACAAACAACACCTTGGTCTCTACCTTCCTCACCTTGACTTCACCTCCAACCCCGTCCACATCCTCCTGCTTGCCCCCCTTCCAACCTCCAACGTTCCATTCTCAACCTTCCCATCTACCTTCTCCCAAGGCAGTCCACCCCGATCACTTTTTGCACAGGCCAACTCGTCCCAATACATATTCACCTGAATCATAGGTATGTACAATAAAGCCTCGGATGCTTCTTTTCAATAATTCTTTCATGAGATATTAAAATGAATTCTGCTGACTTTAGCTTCTAGCAGCCGTCCCACGTCGTGGATATGGCAGATGAGCCTTGGCGTACATGGCCGGAACTCTCACTCAAGATTCGTGGCCTCCCTGAAGCCGTCGATTTAGCTGAGCTATACGACTCCTTCGAGCAATATGGCGATATTTCTTCGCTAGAGATCGGAGAGAACCAAGATGGCCAACGCGATGGATACGCCCGGGTTCGCTTTGAGCCTCCGCCCAGAGTCAATTTCTGGTCATCAGGATCCCACACCGTCCAATACCAGGGAGGCAAGAGCGCTTGTGTCACTCTCAGGACGTTCCGACCGGCCCATGAAAGTTACTCCAAGTTGATCAAGAGTCCCTCGAACCCCAACATCTGGTTCGATTCCCAGATGATACTTGAAGCGGAACGCATGGGCTTTGGCACACGGCTCCAGGAGAAGGAGATGATGGTTTTCAAATCCGTCCAAAAAGGCGTGCGCATCGATATGAGTTTGACCAAGAAGAAGCTTACCATCCACTTCGACACTTGTCCTTTGGACCTATTGGAAGACCAGAATGGTAACGAGGACAAGGAGGTATTTCACCACAAGTGCGGAATCGAGTTCGCCCGCCTGACCAACATCTATCGAGTCGACCGAGATGAAGACACACTTCTAGTTATACCGCTGGGTCTTCCACCTATGTTCTGGACCAAGGCAAGCAGGAGGATGCGAAGCAAGATGGCCGTAAGCAAGACTTCATGGGGCATTACGGACATGTGGGAAAGGCGCACAGTCATACTGCACAATGATCAACTGCCGAAAGACTTCCCAATCACGCTCCAGTCAGAATTCGCAGATCCTGACTTTATCAATACCGGTCGCTGGACCACTTACAGATTCTCGATTCCCAAGACCGGAAAAGATATTCTGGAGAAATTCCTGCAGGCCTTAGAGGCCCACAACATCACGACAACTACTGCAGAACTCTTTGTGGCTACCTCTCCGCGACCTCCTCTGCTCGGTACTTTTTTCAGGGCCCAAACCCACGAGAGTCAGTTGCGATCTTTTGACTCTGATTCTCATGACCACCAACTGCCCTTCGAGGTCCACTACCAGCTTGAGGTCTGTATTTCTCGGGGCATTATATCTGAGTACTCCATCACTCAGGCATTCATCGACCGACTGTGTCAGATGGACAAGGACCGAGCGAAGTGGATGCTCGAGTACTTTGCGGATCAAGGGAAGATGGAATGGAACCCGATGGAGATGTTCGATAATGAAGAGGCTGCTCTTTATTTTCCTGGTGTGAGCATGCCGTACTACTGCACCACGATCCGGAAGGTTATTGTCACACCATCAACCATGCACTTTTGCTCCCCAAGCGTCGAATCCTCCAACAGGGTACTGCGAAAGTACAATTCTTACCAGGACCGCTTCTTGAGAGTTCAATTCACGGACGAGCTGTACAGAGGCAGGATCTATAGCGATGCAGGTAACGAAATCCATCACCGCATCTACCGTGCCCTAAAACAAGGCATCAAAATTGGAAACCGCACTTACGAATTTCTCGCATTTGGAAACTCGCAAATCCGGGAGTGCGCTGTCTACTTCTTCTGTCCGACCGATCATCTTTCATGCGATCAGATCCGTGACTGGATGGGACATTTCAACCACATCAAGAATGTCGCCAAATACGCTGCTCGCATCGGTCAGTGCTTCTCTACAACACGAGAGATCCGAGGTGTCACTGTTCCTCAAATCGTACAAATGCAAGACATCGAGCGCGGCGGCTATTGCTTCAGCGATGGTGTCGGCAAAATTTCGAAGCTATTGGCCGAAATGGTAGTCCACGAGATGGGCCAAGATACCGTTGGAATACCCTCTGCTTTTCAGTTTCGCATGGGTGGCTGCAAAGGCATGCTGGCTGTCTGGCCTGATGCAAAGGGCCTTAACGTCCACATCCGACCTTCCCAAGAAAAGTTCAGGGCCCAGTTCAATGGCCTAGAAATCATCAAGTTCGCGCAGTTCTCACCAGCCACGCTGAATCGACAAACCATAACCATTCTTACGACGCTTGGTGTCAAGGATGGTCCCGTCTTGTATCTTGCTGAGCAACAAATCCAGGGCTACGAGAAGGCTATGAAAGACCGGGTCGCCGCTGCGAGCTTACTGGGGCAATACATTGACGAGAACATGACATCCCTAACCATCAAAGACCTCGTCTGCTGGGGCTTCATGGATGCAGAGGTCCAAGAGCCGTTCGTGCTGACAATTCTTGACCTCTGGCGTATCTGGTCCATGAAGCTGTTGAAGGAAAAGGCGCGCGTCGTCGTCGACCAAAGCGCTTTCCTTCTCGGTTGCCTGGATGAGACAGGCACGTTGAGAGGCCACAGCCAGGCAACCGAGGGGAAGAATACCAACAACATCGAGGACTTGCCGCAGATCTTTGTTCGAATCGCGAATCCACAGGATGGCAAATTCTACTGCGTCACCGGCGTATGCATTGTGGGACGAAACCCTTCACTTCATCCGGGTGATATTCGGGTTGTGGAAGCGGTCGATGTCCCTGACCTCTACCACTTGCAGAACGTCGTGGTGTTTCCGAGCACCGGTGACCGAGATGTCCCCAGCATGTGTTCGGGAGGTGACCTCGACGGAGATGACTTTTTTGTCATCTGGAACCCAGACCTCATTCCCAAGAACTGGCACCACCCGCCTATGAACTACATCGCACCCAAAGCACCGAAACTGAAGCGGGATGTCAAAGTCTCGGACTTGAGAACATTCTTCGTTCGTTACATTCAAAACGACTGCCTGGCCAAGGTTGCAGTTGCGCATCTGGCTCATGCTGATTACTCCAAAAAGGGAGCGAACGATCCAAAATGTGAGTAAATTACCAGTGAGTGATGGTGGACAGATATTGACACAGACTCTGTAGGCTTGAGGCTGGCAGCGCTGCACTCCAAGGCGGTAGACTACGTCAAAACTGCAGATCCAGCGGAGTATCCCGACGAACTCGATCCTAAACAGTGGCCGCACTTTATGAATCGCAAGTATAAATCATATAAATCTACGACTGCGCTTGGCAAGATCTTCGACAGAATCGTAGAGCAGGATCTCAACCCTCTTTACGAGAAGAACTTCGATGGAAGGGTGTTGAAAAGGTTTGAATTGCCCGAGGAACTTCTACAAAAGGCTCGCAAGGTCAAAGGTCAATACGATACTGCTCTGCGTCGTCTCATGAGTCACCGTGACGTTCACACCGAGTTCGAAGCATGGACAGGTTTCATTCTGTCAAGACCCCGGGTTGGCAGCGACTACAAGCAACAAGAGGACATTGGGCGAGAATCAGCGGCACTCAAGCAAAGATTCCGAGAGATTTGCTATACAGAGGCTGGTAGCAGACGGTTCGAAGACTTCGCCCCTTTCGTGGCTGCAATGTATCAAGTGACTGAGCAGGAGGTCAATGCAACGCTTGCAGAGGAATACGAAGATGAGGATCACAAGCGACAATCAATGCCCCTGATCAGCTTCCCGTGGATCTTCCACTGGATTATGGGTCGCATCGCCACAGGCCACGTCAAGATCAAGCCTACCGTCGACCCCGAAGCCAAAGCGATACCGATGAGGTCGTACCCTATTCGCCAGGTTGAGCAAGATAACACAGGCACCCAGCAGGAGACCCAGCTTGACGACGGCAGAGTGGTGCACCACGGTGACCTGTTGGAGGTATTTGAGAACACCACGGAGGAGGCTTTCGGAGTCTCGCCGTCACCCGAGAACCGCGATGCGACTACTGGCCAGGAGGACGAGGTACACGTTGAAGAGGAAGACACTGCCATGGACGCCATGGAACGACTGATGGAGAGTGCCTTGGTCTAAGGGTAATGCGGCGCCGGAAATGGCTTGTTCTTGCTGCGACATGGGCGTTTGACAGGTCATTCCCGTAACGGGAGTCATTAATCATCGATAACGGAGGAGCCGGCGGAGCGATAACGGAGGCAAAGAGAGAGGGCTTTTCAGTGTTTCACGGTTGGGCTTCGATGTTTCCAACACAACCCCGTCAGGCAACCCTTCTTTTCACTTTTTGACTTCTTCCCGACACGCAGATAGGTAGACACGTAGACAGGCAATGACAAAAATGGCACGACAATAACCAGTCTCGCTTCTTGACGCACAAATCGCCTGTTTTGCCAAATGCCATTGCGACCCTCAGGGGGAGCGGGAGTCCCGGTCCCGACTCGTGTCTAT
>JFFI01001488.1:0-13164 GCA_001563125.1 Colletotrichum salicis
GACCCCCCCCCCCCCCCTACAAACTAGAAACCCCTTCGAATCTTCGAATATAGGCTATAAAGATGACTGGAGTGATGTGTAGGTACCCAGAGGACCTGAGAAAATCTGCTAGAGGTCTCCTCCTCCCCAATCCCTGTGCACTCTTCAAAGCCAGATTTGTTCTGGAATCCTGGCCTTCAAAGTTCAAGCAGTTGCATTTAGCCGTCATTGCCTGCATGCCTAGGAGCGGAAGTCGATGCCAAGAAGGGAGGCGCAAACGATCACCACCGGATAACTCGGCAGCACCCAAAGTTCAGGCTACCCATGCATGCCCGTGGCATCTCGACGACCAGTGTTGATTGTTTGGCAGGATGGTTGAAAGGGGATTGATTGATGACATTCCTTTTTGGGGTTGCTGGCGCTGCGGATGCAACCCTCACGTCTCCGATTGACTCCCCGGCGAGGCGTCCGCCGTTTCTTTCGTGCCGACAAAGTAAAACAGCTGCAATCTAGCGCTCCGGCGCAGGTCGAATCGAAAGCGGCGCCTATTGATGATGCGTGGGAAGCCGTGTTGGTATGGCACTGAGCAAGTCGGCCGGCCACATTTGTTGCGCTTCGTGGTTGTATCGCTTTGACGATATTAGGTGACGGGACAGGCATTGCAGGCAAGCCCCCAGGATGCGCCTGATGATAAGACGGGAAAGTTGAAAAGGTCATTGCTTCGCAGTCAATTCCACCGAACGAGGCCCACCAGACGTGTGCCAACCACCATCAAGGCATGCATCCCTGGTGCCGTCTTCCATGCTTTTTGAAGGAATGCGACATCCATCCCACATGAATACAACAAGGACGGTTTCCTTAGAGCAGAGTCGGCCATGATACCTGCGCATAGCAAGATGATATTGTGAAGTGCATCGACGATTCTCAAAAAGTTTCTTCAATGGACGAATTTCGTACGTCAAGGACAGGATTCGAACCTGCGCGACCGAAGCCACTGCCTAAGCTGACATCAGAAGATCTGATAGCAGGGCAGCCCATTAACCACTCTGGCACCTTGACAGTTGTTGTTGGATGCTGCTTCGCGGTGTGTCAAGGACCTTGTTGTGCAGCAACGGCAGGTGGAGATTGGCTAGCTCTCTCCCGACGCGACAGGGGCATGAACTCTCCATGCCGCACAATCAATTGCCAAAAATTCAGCGACGAGAAGCAGAGCTGCCTCATACAATTCATTCAAGAGGGAGTCTGGCCATGAAGAAGGGTTGCCACAGTTTATGGTTCAACTTTAGCAGTCTGCAAGAGTAACCGGATGCAACGCTGTCAAGGCGACCGCATACCAACTCTCATCATGGTCGTCTCCAGTGTAAGGAAAGCCGAGTCAAAGTCAGGATTCGCGGATTGGCGAAGAGTGCACCGAAAGGTCCCTAGCTACTAAGTGATCAAGTGTGACGAAAAAGAAGCCAGCGTGCAGCCGTTGCCGAAAGAGGGGACGTGAATGCGTATTACGATATCTGCCAAGTTGCAACCTTACCGTAACCACTCCTCACCGAGGCTTACCGAGATATACCCCGCCTATTCAGGTGTCCTGGCCCAGCTCACCGAGGTCCACCTCAAAGTCACCGAATCTGGCCACCTTCTCCCCGAACGACATCGTACGACTTAGAATCGTCTGACATGTCACCAATTACCCACAGGACCCCGAAAGCATGGCTGGCACGCATCACTATATAGTCGACATCTCACTCACGAGATGGCCAGCACTTTTGTCCCATTGAACCCTGCAATGTTCATCCGTCCGATCCGCCACTACATAATTGCTCTCGTCTTCGGCATCTTCGCAGCCATCCTGGGCATGCTATACCACCGTCCCATCATAAACGCTTTCAACTTCATCTCTCAAACCGCAAGATTCTCATCATCCGCACACATGGCGCAGTCAGCCCGCAGACCAGTCATCGTTGTCGGCTCCGGCCTGGCCGGCCTGTCTGCAGCAGAAGAGGCGCTCAAGGCTGGTGCACCGGTCCGGATGCTCGACCGCGCCCCGAAGCCCGGCGGGAACAGCATCAAGGCATCGTCCGGCATCAATGGCGCCGGTACCCGATTTCAAAAGGCTGCCGGCGTAGAAAAGGACGACCTCTTTTACGACGATACCGTCCGTTCCGGTGGCAAGCGATTCGCCCAGGGCGAGGGCGTGGTTCAGCGTCCGAAGCTCGTTCAGCTCTTGACTGAGAGCTCTGCGGATGCTGTGACTTGGCTTGTCGATGATATCGGCGTTGACCTGAGCGTCGTTGCCCCTCTCGGCGGTCACTCCCTTGCTCGAACCCACCGAGGGGCCGGCAAGACCCCGCCAGGAGCAGCCATCGTGACGACTCTGCTTAAGAAGCTTGGGGAGAACCCCGAATTCAAACTCACAAACTCCGCTGAGGTCACATCACTCAGTGTGACCGATGATGTCGTAAAAGGCGTTCATTATGTACAGGACGGCGAACAGCACGACCTGGAAGGCGCCGTAGTGTTTGCCGTCGGTGGATTTGCCGGTGACGCTAACGGACTTCTCGCCAAGTACCGCCCAGACCTGGCAGGCATTCCATCAACCAACGACGCACGACCGGCTTCTCATGGTATCCTGGAAGCAGTTGGCGCAGAGTTTGTCGACATGGACAGCGTACAAGTGCACCCAACAGGGTTCGTCGACCCCAAGGATCCTGAGGTCCGGTACAAGATTCTCGCCGCCGAAATGCTGCGCGGTGAGGGTAGCATCCTGCTTTCAGACAAGGGTGAGAGGTTCGTGAATGAGATGGAGACAAGGGAACACGTTAGCAAAGCCATCATGAGCCTTCCACCAAAAGAAGACGGCGACGTCAAGCAGTGGGACATAACCTTACTCATGGACCCGGGCGCCATTGAGGTCTCTGAGGGCCATTTGAGCTTTTACTTATGGAAGGGCCTGATGGAGAAGAAGAAAGTCAAGGACCTGAGCCCGGCCATCATCAGCGCCGTCGACGAGTACGCCGCTGCCGTGGCGTCAGGCACCGACTCGGCCTTCGGAAGACGGACGTTTGGCCGTTGGCGGCTTCCGGCCGGCGAGGCCAACCGTGAAGAGGAAGTATGCCTGGGCCGTGTTACGCCCATCACCCACTTCACGATGGGAGGCGCATCCTTCAACGAAAACGCCCAGGTGTTGAGAGAGGATAAGACAGTCATTAATGGCCTGTGGGCCGCTGGAGAAATTACTGGCGGCATCCATGGTGACAACCGTCTGGGAGGCTCATCATTGCTTGAGTGCGTGGTTTACGGAAGAATAGCAGGACAACAGGCCGCCAAGGCCGCCACAGGTTCATGATTTCATGTTCTGTCTTCAATGATGTATGAGTCTAGCTATGAGATATTGAATCAGCATATGCCTTCAAAGTCACCTATTCCGATATTTGCAAGTGGACGACTCGCCGTTTGACACCTCACAGGAGACGGAATCAGGTGAGCGCATGAAACTTTGATCGAGGCAAGTCACACAATGCTTATCGAAGAAGATTGTCTGTACAGCTTCAAATTGAGATCTAATCTACATGATAGAATGTCATAGGCTGGGCTCGAGAACCCAAAGCCGTGTCGTCGTCACGTTCGCCACATCACCCTCTATGCTACCAGGCGAGTCTTCATGGCTTTACGCCAGAGCAGGGAGCACCCCCTCCTCGACATCTCAGCTTCTTCTCCGTCCATCTAAGCACGAAGGGAAAACTTCTTGTTCAGCTGCCTGCCAACCACGGAACCATCCGTGACCTTGGCGGTGCCGTTTCCAGCAAAGCCGTTGTTGGCGAGCTTGTTAACAGTCTGGCGGGGCACCTGGCCGATAACGCCGTCGAGCGCCGTCTCGGCGATGTAGCTGCACAGCTGAACGGGGTCCGAAGGCGCCGAGCCGAGGCCGAGGAGGTAGGCTGCGAGACCGGCGATGTGGGGGCTAGCCATGGACGTGCCGGAGATTGTGTTCTACACATTCACGAGTCAGTTCTATTTCCCTCTCGGAGCCGATTCATAGATGAAACCATCACGTGAAGGGGAGAACTTACAGTCTTTCCACCGGGCCAGGTGCTCATGATGTTGGTGCCAGGCGCCAAGATATCAACAGAAGCTCCAAAGTTGGAGTACTCCGCCAACGCGTCAGTCTTTGTCGTCGCACCAACGGTACACACGCTCTCCTCGCTCGCAGGCGACGAAGTAGACGCATCAGCCGCCTCGTTACCCGCAGCAACAGCCAAGAAGTGGCCCGCCTGGATAATCGCCGCCGCGGCCTGGTTCACGGCCGTCGAAGTCTGTCCGCCGAGCGACATGTTGACGACGACACCCTTGGCGCAGCCCGTCTGGCCGGCGGCGTCGGTCGCGACAAAGTCCATGCCGGCGATGACGCCCGAGTTGGTGCCCTCGCCGTTGGAGTCGAGGACTTTGACGGCGAATAGCTTGGTCTTCTTGGCGACGCCGTAGGTTGCGGAGCCGACTGTGCCGGCGACGTGGGTGCCGTGGCCTTGGCCGTCTGTGTCTGAGTTGTCGGCGAAGTTTGCGAGGAAGGTGGCGCGGCCTTCAAAGTCCTGTTGTGAATGTCAGCTAATCATGTCTTCCTTGGTAGGCCTGTGAAGTTAGAAGACGTACTGGGTGCGAAGTGTCGATGCCGGTATCAACAATGTAAGCACAAGTGCCCTCTCCGGCACTCTCATCGTAGCTATACGTAGTCGAACCAGGCTGTGTGCTCGAGAGTCTCGCAAGACCCCACGGAGCGCTCCTCTGCGTGGCCTTGATCGTCACGATGGCGTCCTGCTCGATGAAGTCGACATCCGGGTCATTCTGGAGGCTCTCGAGCTCGGTCGCGTTCAGCGTGGACGCGAATCCGCGGAGGTAGGGGACGCTGCCGATGTCACTGCCGGCGAAGTTGTAGACGTGGTCGGCGTCAGCGGAGAAGGTTTTCATGACGCTTTGCAAGGCACCCGTCTTGGCTTCATTCTTGAGGCGGACAATATACTTATCCGCCACGAGGGTTGCGCCCCGCGGCTTGATGAGGGGTGCGGGCTGGGCGCGTCGCGAGGGAGCGGCGACGGCTACGAGGGGGAGGAGGGCGAGGATTGTTGCGGCGTGCATCGTGAGGTAAGGTCTAGTTGTAAGTGAGGGGTACTGTGATGAGCAAGTGATTTGTGTAGTGAGCGAGCGGGTGGTGTCTAAACGAATGACTGTGACCTGTGAGATGATTGAGAAGCCCGGTTGAGTCTTGAAGGCGATGCTTGATGAACACAACATTCAAGATGCAGCAGACCGGCCGGTCTTATACCAGCCCGTCTGCATGATCTATGGACCATGATCCGACGCACTACAGTAAGGTTATCTGAGCTGGTTTACGAACCATTCCTTTTCCCATTCGCTACGACCACATCGAGTGCCCATTACCCTCCCAAGTTGGGCAGGTGGGCAGATCCGCAGTCGACGACAGCTCGAACGAACCCAAGCTCCCCAAGTGAGCCGCATCCATGATCCGGCGCTCTCGTTGGAAGAGACGTATCGTGGGCCCCCTGGAGCGGTTTGAATTAAAGGGACCCGCGGTGAGAAGTGCCGGGGACCAACCAGGAGGCCGCAGAGAGCCTCAAGTCGAGACGCAAGTTCACCGCCGGGGCCCAGGGGCGGGAAAGCGTTGGTAGACCGGATCAACAGGGCTGGTGAGCTGGTCGACGGTGTTGACTTGATGCGCTGGTCTGCGTTGGTTCCAATGTCGTGTTGGGCGCTGCGGACATGGGTGTTGTGATGTCGATCCCCCTCCGTCCAGGAACATTATCTGCACCTCCTCGACGCGGCAGTGGCTTTGCGGATCGGGCGAAGTAGCTGCGGTAGAGACCCATGTTCCATCGTCGAGAACGAATCCTAGGGACAACTTAAACGGGCAGGCGACAACAAGACAGCGTTTATCAGGTTGTGAAGAGGGGCATTATTGATGGTACGGCCTTATTCCTCCTTCTCCCCTTGATCTCGCAGCCAAAAGACCTAATGCTAAGTGTTAATAGATGTGCTCCTATGAGTGGTTAATTGGGTTGTATCGACTCGGAATTAAGCATGAAGCTTCCACAGAGCTAGCGGGTCCTTGGGACATGGGGGAGCGAACCAATCCCAACCGGGGAATAGCTTCAATGACCTTTACCCACAGGACTCGAGAGGCGGTTACCAGGGGTCTTGGAGGCTCTGATTCGCCCCGCGCCAGACGCCGCCGAGAAACGACCCGACATGCGGATCTTCGTGTCTCACTTCTTTGTGTAGCCAACCAACGTTTCCTTCTGCCAACTTCTCAAGTAAGTGGTGTTGCGGGTAACGGGGTCGTGCGGTTAAGGTCTGCGGCGGGAAAAAGAAGCATAGCCCAGGGGAGCTTTACCAGGCGGTGCCATGTAAGAACCGGGTTGTTACTTCATGCTTGTACAACAACTGGGGTTTGTTGGGACGTCCACGGGTTGTGATTTGCGCAGCTTCGTCCGACCGTCGAGGAGTCTGTCTTATTGCGAATCTTCCGTCATGTTACAGGTCTTCTTATCGGATGGTTGACGGGATCCGAGCAGATCCTCGCGAACCATGGATTAGCATCACGTGGAAATTAGGTCGCGGCCAATTGCATCGCGAAACTTCTAGTTGTTCCCTGATGAGATAATTGATAGACATCTGCCAAGAAGAATCATGTCGCACTTGTTTGATGGTGCGATCACTCACAGTAGAGAGGGACTTTTGCTGAGGCGGGGATCTAGGTGAGATTTGAACCATCCGCTTGATATCACCTCGATGCCATCATTGAGCTTTGGGCAACCGGATATTCAATCACATGAATTTCCAGTATGGACCTTCCAAATGCGACAATACGAGACGGCTCGGTGCTGACTCGAAGTTGCACGTACTTTTGCGAGGCCAGTACGATGCGGGTGGCCGTGATGCCCGGGGCCCAGGGCCGGCGGAGCGATGCCTCATGGTCGATTCGTCACAATTCAGATAGACTCATGTGAGACAAGATAAGAGGCCTAAGCAATATCGAGCCAGGCGAGGCGATCTGCGTCCCTGATGCCGCTGGCCCCCAGCGCAGACGTCGAGATACGTTCGAGCAGTCTCTTCAATTTTCTTACTCAACTCAATTTTCTACACAAGATCATCAGGAACTTAGGTTCCATGTTCACATCTCACAATTGGCACAAATCTTCCCAGAAATACTTTTTATTTTGTTCTAAAAGAATGACCGTAGCTCATCTGGAATGACAGATAGTTCCTGGAGCAAGTGATGGTAGATGAGAGCGTGGGCTCGATTGAGTGACAAGTTCATGCCGGTTCATAACCCACGCTATCGCTAACACGGTGACTTTAAGCCTTGACCGCAGACTGAAGCTTCAAGCGGCGGAAGCCACCACGGCAAGAAACCTCATTCTGCAGCTCAACCATCCTCTTCTGGTCACCAGTAGGGTCCACAGAGTCCTCATCAAGAGTCCACTCGAGGAACTCGTTGGTGTAGTTGGGCTTGAAGCTCTCGTCCAAGACACCGAGCCTCTTGCCATACTTGGTAACCTTGGTCCAGTCGCGCTGGACATTCTTCAGATCGTGCGAGAAGTAGGCAAAGCTACGCTCAAAGATCTTGCGGTTCAGGTCGGAGCCCATGACGGGCTTGAAATCAACATACTCCTTCCAAGCCTGTTCCGGGTCCTCCAGCACAAAGTCCGTTGCCTTCTTAACGGCCCTCATGAACTTGCGCACCTTGTCCGGGTTCTCGGCGATGAAGGATTCGTTGCCAATGTACAAGATGGTACAGAAGCAGCAGCACCCCAGTTCGGCGAGCTCATCGATGCGAAGCATCTGCACGTCCGTCTTGGGGCGGCCCTGAGCGGCAAGCCACTCCTCCAGCTCGACCATCTGGACGTTCTCCAGACCGATGCCGGCGTCAATGGTGCCTTCGATGATGGCTTTGGAGACATTCATGCCGCAGCGCACGGCGGTGTACTCGTCGGGCGTCATGCCGTAGTGCGAGGTCAGCTCATCGATCTGGATCTTGCCGAACTCGCCGACGTAACCGATGCGCTTGCCCTTGAGGGAGCGAAAGTCGGTGGTGATGCCCGAGTCCTTGAGATAGACAACACCGGTGAAGGGCTCGTCGAGGAGACTGCCGATAGAGAGAACGGGAAAGTCGCGAGCCTTAGCCTGAGAATGGGGTAAGCTTGATACCATTGTGATACAGACTAGGTAGGGCCTACGGCAAGAGTGTGAATCATGGCCTTAAAGCCGAGGTCGACTTTGCCGGTGCCGATGATCTCGGTAACATCCTACGATCGGGTCAGCGGGAACTCGAAGTACTCGTGCAGTCGGGCGGTTCATACGCTCGGGTCGTTGGGCTCAAGAAGAGCGACCTTGATGCCTTCATCTTTGAAGTATCCCTTGGCCTGAGCCAGGTACAGCGGAGCGTGGTAGGGCGTAGCGTGCCTGATGACTTCGTCAACTCACATTCGTAACAGTCATCACGCGCATGGCAATCCTAACCAGTTGGTGAGGAAGGTGATCTTATCAGTCGACATTTTGACAGATCAAGCGTGATGCTGCACGGGTTAGTACACTCAGGTTCTCGTCACTCGTGCATTGGGGCAGGGGTTGCCAAAGAAGCATGTCCTTTCGCTGGTATTATCCAGATCAAGTTCACCGGTATTTCTCAGATCAAGTCATTTCCCGTGCCTAAATCCACCCGAGTACGCCTCTCAATCGATGAAAGATATCAAGAGGGCCTTTGGTGTCGGGCACGGTAGATGAGTTGAACACCCGGATGCGTTCTTCTCCTACTTTACCTCGATCTGTAGATGTTTCCATTGCGATGGATGCCATGGCTCTTTGACGCGAGCGTCGTACCAGGTCTTGGTTTATTGTGCGGTTGTTGTAGTGGTTGACGAGAATGAGAATATCAATCGATGAATGTCTTGGTAGTCACCATAGTCAGAAAGCCGGGAGACATCAGGGTGATATATCCCTCGTCGGGAGGGGTAAACTTCCTGATCGCTTAGATCTTTGCATAATCCCCTCACTTGGCCGAAGCTAATCATGCATTTCGGCCTGGCTTCCGGCTTGCCGACCAGTCCAACTGCGTCATTCTTCATTCATCGTGAGTGACTTTGAACCGGCGCCGAAAAACGGGCGCTCGTGAAATAAAATGGATCATAGTGAAGAAGCAGTGGCCTGATCCAACGTTTGCCTCTTACTGCTAGAATATATCACAAAAGTGGTCTCGCAGGCTCAATTCTGCCCCAAAGTATCAAACGGACCTGAACACGAAGGCGCAATTCGTCAGAGGATTTCCCAACAGGATTACTCATTCGAGGCGTGTCATAGGGCGCGCTGCAGTTCTACCCACAAAACATGCTTTGGATACGTAATAAATCATGAGCAAAATGTCTCATTTTCGGGGCTACTCCGTGTGTCCGTGTCTGCCACCGTGAACGCCGGGTACTCCGGGATCGGAATCGAAGGGATCCTTCAAAACCTCCGGTCCCACACCGAGCCGGCTTAGGCCGATGCTGGCCGTGCTTCGGCTGAACACGTTGCACAAGAGTGCCGATGATATTTCATCTGTTGCATAAGTCTGAATAATTCAGAGCACTCTTCAGGCCGACGATACCTTAACGAACGGGTGACAGAAATGAATTGACCTCCCTTTATTACTATTAAGAAACCATCATCTATCATTTAGTCGGCGTTGACGGTGCAGTAGACTCACGGCCCGTCCCTGGCCGCTGCTGGCTCATCTCAATCATTCCGGACTCACTCCTCGCATGATACCGCTGCTCTTCCATATGCAGATCATACAGCCCTCCTTCCTTGGACAGAAGCGTATCCCGATATATCCATAATGACTTGTACCGTGGCTCGCCAGTGGAACCCTTCTCACTGGGTTCAGTCGTCGTGCGATCCCGAATCGCCATCGTTCTCATTACCTGCGCCATCTCCACCGCACCGCCATCAGGCACCACCACCCGGTTAGCCACCAATGCAGCCGCAATGCCGAGAATGAGCTGGAGAGTCGCCGTGAGGATCAATATCATGTTGATCAGCCCCCAGTGCGAGACATTGAGCTTCGTGCCCTTCATGGGCATGGTCCCCTCGATAACGAGATCCGTGTTGCTGTCGGCGGTGACTGCGACCACCCCGATAGCAAACCGCGATAGCATTGCCTCCATATCAGCGATAGTTCCGTTCATAGGCGTGCCGAACACCGACTCGGAAGGATACATCTGGTACTGAAAGTTGGTGTCGTTGACAAAAGACGAAGCGGCGTATCCCTGGAGCGCGATGCTGGCCGAGGCAAGAGACGTGAGGTTGGAACCGATTTGGTGCTCGGCACGTGTAGCGTTCGCGACTTGACCGATAGTGACATTGCAGCTGTAGTACCAAGGTGAGATATCCGATGCTTCGAATGCCATGACCATGGAGCATCCTTCGCCGCAGTCGAACTGGCTGTAGGTCATGAAAGTCGTCTGGTCGGTTCCGCCTCGATTCGGGATGAAGATGTCCCATGACTGGTTGTTTTCGAGTGCTACTGTTACGTTTGTAGATGTGCCGTTGCCGCCGCCTATTACGGGCCAAGCTGTGCAATTAGTCGTGGCGTTGACGCTCCGGTCTGTTGCGACGGTGACTGGGTTGGCGTCAGGATCCTTGATGGACGCGGTGGAGGTTTCGTAAAAGACGTATTTGCACAGCGTATCTGTGCAGAACATGAGGGGGTCGCTTGGGACGTGGATCGCTCTGGCCGGCGGGGCTGCTGATACATCCGCCGTGTTGTAAGCTAGAGAAATTGTTCCGTAACTTCAAGATTGTTAGCTGCTACATCACCGGTATGAGGGATGTTAGAACCGTGGAAGGGACTGACCTGTTCGCTGTGTACTGCAAAGCACCCAGGGCTTGGGTCTTGGACTTGACGACCCGTTCCGTTTCGATAGATGCCATGTTGGCTATAGAGACGTTGCCTGGGACTAGTAGAGCTCGCTTGTCGGCTGTATCTGTCGAGTAGCAGAGACCAATGGCTGCGAGACCTATTTGAGAGCCCTGCATGGCCTGGTTAGCAAAGTCACCACATCGGACGTCTGGTGCTCCCCTTACAATCGTCAAGATGAGCCATCCAGCAGCAGCAAGATGAATCGACCATCGTTTCGACCTCGCTGCCAACGCAATGATGTGCTTCAGGTTGTCGGCTTGCAATATCAACTCCACCTTCCGCTTCGACCTGTATCGACGGCTCAATATCCACCATCTCAGCTCGGCCACCATGTGGTTGAGACTGCTCGCCACCGCGAGACCCAGCGCAATCGAGAGACCGGTGATGAGAGCGTTATACTGTCGCTTCGTAGTTTGTGTCATAACCGTCTTGTTGGAATATGCCCCTATGACGACGTAGATCGAAACGATGATGACCATCGTGATTGCCCATCGTGAGAGGACCTTCATAAGCACCTTCGTCTTAGACTGTCGGCTTGCAGGCAGGCCGCGAAAGTGACCGTTGTCGGCATCGTTCCGGAGAATCGAGGCGTTTTCCAGTTCATCTTGGGCTGACAGAGTTGGCAACACTGTATTGCCTTGAGGTCAGCAACAGATCTCCAAATGGCACTCCGATGTTGGACGACATACTCTGTGCCCTTCTGAAGGGGTAAGGCATCGTAAGAGCCGTTTGGAGGCCTGGCCTACGAATTGTTGAGGCAGTCTTCACGTGCACGTGAGAATTAATGCCTACGAAGGCATCTGCGGTAGTCGACAATAACCACAAGACACCTCGAACGGAGAAATGCAAGGTTCATGTCCAAGAACACCGCAGGGAGTGACATCTTTAAAGCTCTCCGGGTGAATGTGGGTACAACCCCAAGATGGAGACCAAGCCCAGCCCACTTAGTCTGACTTCTAAATTCCTGAACGTCAAACAACAGGCCTGTTGCCGGCCGGTTGCACCGAGGGGCCATGTCGTCGGTCGATATCGCGCCCCCACTGGACACGCCGAGGCGTCTCCAAGAGGCCGTGGTATTCAAGGGAAATTTTGTACACGCAAACTGAGACACGCAAGATCTTGATGGGCGGTATAAGACCCCAAGAACTGGCCACTCTCAAAGCACATTTCGACAACAACGGATACTGTCCAGGAAGCGCTTGCCTAAGAATTGAGTAAAGCAGGAGCGCTTCCGGCGACAACGCGCCATAATATCAAGCACTCGGTAGAATCCGTAACCGTGTTCTACCACAGCCGCGATGGATGATTCATGCGCTTCAGGGGTTCCAGGGCTGAGATTCAGGCCGGCAACCCTACCATCTCGAAAACGGACAGCCCGAGATGACATCTCTGCTGTTCTGGAAGATCCAGGAGGCGAGAAACAAGGGACTTTTCTCATGGATCCAACTGCCTGATGGGGCTTAAGCTGAGGTCTTGATCCCAGCGATTGTCCGATGAGTCTAAAGTCTAAACTCTCCTGAAGCCTGAGGGAGATCTCCTACCCGCAGGCACAATTGGCCCCAGAATTCTTTTTTCAGCACGCAAGTCTGAGTTCCTAGCACTGAGTATACTCCAAGCTTTCCTAATCTTAACCAACCCTCGTACATTCCTCTGAACATGGGACAACAGCAGATGCGTTCCAACGCCAGTGATGTGTCTTGCCGTTCCTGAAACTTTCTCCTTCAGCCGCTGAATAGAAAAGGCAAAGTTGTCCCCCCGGTGCCACCAACCTTCAGTTCAGCGTGAGCAACATGGGCACTGCAGCAACCAAGAGGAGCCGGACCAACAAAGGCCACCCACTGGAACACCACCAAAACAATTAGCCCTAGGCGCGGTGGCAGGCCCTGACAGATTGACAAGGTTTCTTCTGCCGCTATGCTAGTGCTCCGTTCGGACAAGAGAGCCGAATGGCTGGGCCGTATCGAGGCGGGTGTCTCGTAGCCCGCGCGCGCCGCTGGCAGGGCCAACCTTGTCCAGAGCTTGCCCAACGGGGACCGGCATATAATAATCATTAATCCATCAGTTCTGTGGTGTCCTTACAGATACTCTATCTTCATTCTTGCAAATGAGATGCGGACTGTATATCAGTGTCACGAATGTAAGGGGCTGGCCCCTAGGCTTGTTCAACGCAGAGGTGCCGTTAAGTGACTATTCTAAGCTGAAGAGGAAAAGAAGGAATTACA
>JFFI01001489.1:0-30075 GCA_001563125.1 Colletotrichum salicis
TCGAACCAGATCACCTGTGATAGAGGTGATACCAACAGGAATATTACCAACACAGGCGCATCAAACAATAACCTTGTAGTAATTTTCCACGTAGAGAACAGTGAGTCGAATGGAATGATTCTCCAAGTTCATTCTGGCATACTCAAGGACATTCTGTAGAAAGACGGCTGGGTTGATCTTCACGGACGTTTTGGTGTCAACGAGCTCGGATAAGCCAAGTGTTCTCTGTAGTCGCTCCGTCCATTTATCTTCCATTCCTTCAAGTTGAGAATTTTCGCACGAGACGGTCTAGATTCTGACTGAACACAATTGGTTGCATCTTATTGAATGGACGCAGCAACTCGTAGGTCTTATGTCGAAAATCCGTCTCGAGCTGATCAATTGGTTTCCCGATAAAGCTGTTTATGTATTCTTTCTTGAATCCCTCTGAAGTATGCTCGATCATACTCTTCGAGGTGCACCGAACAGCCTCGATGATACGACATGTGACGCTGTCCAAAATCCGATCCCAATGTTGACATTGCTCATCAACTCTGAAATGACACCGCCAGGGGTCTGTCGTCCTTTGCTTTGATCCATCAGATTTCGCACATGCTTTGCGTACGTGTGTCTCGGGTAGACTTCTCGGATTGGATTCGGCCCTTTTCTGTCATCCACAGCCGTATCCATGATGGCATGGGTGTGGCCCTCACGATGCATTTGCTCTTCGAACTCCACGATGATGTTCTGAACGACGGCTCGAAGACGCTTACGGAACTTCTTGTCATTCGTTTTCTCCTCTTTATGAAAGAACTCATGGTCGTAGCAAGCATCAACTGCGGATTTCATCAAGGATGAGTATGACGAAGCGACTTCCAGCAGACGTTGCCGTTACAGCGCCACAGTGGCCAGATTTTCGGGTCTCTGTAGCCTTTTCTTGTGACGATCAGTGACACGATCTTCCAAGTCGCTGATAAGACCAGAGAGCTGGAGGCGCGTAAGCTTGCTGAAGATCCCGCCGAGTCGCCAGTCAAGAGGGCTACCTTCGCGGTGATCTGGGTCTTCGGGCGACCAGATGTATGCAGTTGAGGTTCTCGACAGGCTCCGAGGTTCGATAAGTTCACGTAGAGATTCGGTTCTGATCTGAGCATGCCAGCCAAAACCACATGGGAGCCTGGCGTACATTTTCATCGCTTTCGTGAGAAGTTCTGACTCTTGGTCTTTCGAGAGGGAGTCCCCTGTTGGTGAGCCCGTATCTTCAGCAGCATCGAGTGGGTCGATGAGGATTCCAAGAGTTCTACCTCCAATTGGATCAAGCTTGCGTGCCACCGCCGAAACTGATTGAAACCCATCTTCGGTTATGCCCGTTGTCACAAGCGCCATGATACTTCGAGGGTCTTCCAAGCACGACCTGATCAATTCTTCTTTCACATGTCTGCCTTTTAACGTCAACGTAGAGTCGCGTCCACAAAAGAGCCCGGGAGTTTCCACCACGGTTAAATGAGGCAGAGAGGGAGCGCTGATATCCATGTGAATTATGTCGCGGCTTTTGGTATTGTCGGCCAAGAGGAGGAAAATGCATCCGCGGCAAAGCTAAGTGCTTTGAGAATCTCCAGATTCGAAGGAAGGCAGCTGATATCGCGATGAAAGCGTCCCAGGCGAACCTTCTCTTTCTCCGTCCTACCATCCGAGGGCTGAATGTAGACGCGTCCTGATCATTCGTCGGTGTTGGAGGGCTGAAGAGTAATCTCGATCGCGAGGTGAGGAGGGAGGATGCAGATCGATGCATCCGAAAGATCCGTGGCTGTCTCAATGACCAGTTCCATGATGTATGAGTGCTGGTTCCCACATATCACAATGCGGGGGAGGGAGTAGTTTCCAAGTCCTTCCTCACGCAGCTTCGCAATAACGGCAAGGAGATCCGGATCATTGCTCTTGGGTTTCTGCGATTCCATCATGAAAATCCGGCGTCGATGGCCACTATCCAGTGATGCTTTCAGCAAAGTTGTTATTGATTCAGTGTTTTCAAGCAAACAACATGATCGGAGACCTGCAGGGTATTGGAAAGGTTGAGCTGAGGAGTTAAGTCCATTCCAAAACGAAAGAAGCTCGGGGCCCCAGACACTCATGTCTTTAAAAATGTTGGGAGACAGGCCCCTTTCGACCAAGACCGTGTAATAGACGTCTCTGAAATGACGCGCCCAATGCCGGAGGCCGACAAAAAGCTAAATTTTCATACCTACGCCAGGCCAATTGAATGAGATTTAGCTATTGATCGCCAACACATGGTTCCAGCGAATGCGGAGTCTCTGACATCGGGATTAATTTGGCTTCAATGATGGCACGGTGACGAGATAACAAATGCCTACGGTAAACAAGTTATCAGGTTTGTGCAGAGTATCCGTTCAACGCCGGGATCACCAAATCTCATGTCCTCAATCGAGCCATTTCCCGGATGAATGTGATGTGAGGGGGGGTAACACCTTAGCCCCTCATTTTGGTAGCGCAGGGCTTCCAAACCCCATTTTCTAAGACTCTAGTACGCTTCGCGTCGATGCCATTCATGATGTCTTGCTACTCTCCGATCGGAAGAAGAAATGGGCAGTAATCTGCGCAGCCTACACGGGAATTTGAGTCAGATATCGTTGACCCATTCGCCTCGTTTCCCGGCGCCATTCGCTCAACTTGAGAAGGTGTGCGGTCTTTTATCACAAGACAAACAGCAACGTAGAGACAGACAGCACAACGGCCAACACTTTCCAACCAGCCCGTAGCGAACCAGCAGCATTCTCATCCTTATCGCCGGAACTCTCATCATTATTACCACCGTTTCCGCCTTTCCCATTGTCGGACCCTGACGCCCCGTTCACGTCTCCAGGGCTGGCTGCAAACTTGAAGTTGGACACGACCTTGTCCGTGTACCCAGACACTGATCCTATGGTGTCATCTTCATTGGTGGTCGAGCCCGGTACACACTTGGCGCCATTCCATTTGACGTTCGCCACCGCGGTCCACAGACTGGTCATATTTGTCAAGGCCTCCCAGGTATAGTAGAGCTTGCAGTTTGCCGCCTCATACCTGAACTGCACCGGAACGCCATCGAGATCGTCGTCTAGGTAAATTTTGGCCGAGTTGACAGTCCAGGTATCCGTAGGCAAGCCTGCAAGCGGGGGGTTCGGCTCGGCAAAGGGTGTCATGTCGATCTCATCTGGAGGCTTGATGAACGCCCCAAGGGCAGGATAAATGGTCTGGTAGCGCCCTAGAGAAATGACTGGTTCGCCCTTGGTTCCTCCGACAGCTTGCATCGGCGCGTCGATAGGTCGACCTCCCATAGCCACGACTTGTATCCCTAGCTCGCGAGTCATCATGCCGACAACATTGGCACAAGCAGACGCGCAGTGACCATCAGTGAGAATGACTGTGTTCTCTGGCTTGAACCACGGTTCGGCGATCTCGAAGATGCCGGGCATCCCAGTGCGAGCATAGGATACTTCCAAAGGCTGCACAACATTGGTGTAGTTGTTGTCTTCAATTGTCTCGGGGCCGTAAAAGTCCTCCCAGCTCGTGAAGTTCTTTAGGTCTTCATCGACGAAGCCATTGAAACCAACCGGGTAAGGAAGGGTCTTTAGGTCTGCGCCTAGTCTCTCGGCAGTACTTCCGACCCAGTTCAAAGCAGCATGCGCGCGAACCCGCATGTTCATATGCGCCTCTGCGCCAGCTTCTGGAAATAGTGTTGCATATAGGCTCATGGCGTTGGCTACAAGACCACCCCCGTTGCCCTGTAAGTCTATGATAAGTTTGGACTTGTTCTGGCTCTTGCTCCTGTTGACGAATTCACTAGCAACTCTCGTGAACTCTATGGGGTCCTCGAGCGCCTCGAGAACGGTTCTAGCAGTTCCGTTCTGGGACATGAAAACATTCACAGCCAGGACAGCGGTGTCTTCCAGAGTCGCCTCGTTGAAGAAGTACCCGCTGATGTACTTGTCTTCGTTGATGACAACAGGTTCAGGGTACCCCTCCAAGCCCGGAGAGAATGGTATCCTAGTGGTATTGAGGGCGACTTCCGCTTCGCCGTCATCACGCGGTACCTCAAAGCGCTCATGAACTGCTTGACCAGACGTAATGCCGGAGAAGTTTGCAACAATGCGGGCTCTATTGACGATAATTGTCTCCGTTCTATTGGCAAATTCAGTGAGGCTTTCGTCACTGAGGGTTGTATGTAGATGCCTGCCAGCAGCTGTCGTCTCGAGAACGTTCGCTAGCGCTGCACTGTGCAGTCGCTCATTGTAGGCTGCATCGGGATCTTGGTCTCGAGAGTTGTCGACAGACCGCTGCTGAACGTAGTCGACAATAGGCGCGCCATCAAAGGACTTGACCTCTGAAGCGTTGTATCCTTGTTCCGTGCTCTTTTGGTAGTCGGCTAGTAGGCACTTGCGTTAGTGGTGTCTGAATGGTGACCTTAGATCTCTCCTTTCGCCTTTCTTCATCATTTTGTCTTAAGAGGGAAAGTGGCATGACCAAGAGGGTAAAGACCAGTGTTGACAGGCTCTACTTACAGTAAAGGTAGATCCTAGGTGATTTGATGCCGTCTTCTGAGATGGAGACGAACAAGGCCGGAGTAGAAAAGCTGATCAGAACACCCAAAACAGTTGACCAGGACAAGTGCCCATCTCGTGGCTTGACGTTGATCAGTCTGTAGAGATCAACAGTGAAGTCGATCCAAGACTCGTAGCCGTCATTCTCGAGTGAACGGGTAATGTTGTCGAGGCCAGCGAAGATATCGACGCCGGGGTAAAGATACCCTTCGGGCGGGTCTGGAAGAATATCAACAGTACTCTGGTATTCAAGCCATGGTCGCAGATAGTGAATAAGCGCGGTATCTCTTTCAACATCCACGGGAATTGATCGAAGGCACTGGTATGCCAAGGAGGGCTTCACCACAACATATCTAGGAAGCGTCAGCCAACGTCCCACTTGATGTCTCTGTCGTCTCTGCCGTCTCTGCTGTCCCGATTCCCCTGCCGCAAGTTCACACGCGACACGGCAGAGATGAGTGCGAGAATGAACCACCCCTAATGATCAATAGAAGGCCTTAAAGCATAATATATGTAGAAAGGACCTCCGCAACATACCCGTAGTTTTTGCCGAAACTGCTTCGTCGTAAACCGTTCCAATCTCGGCACAGGCTTCGTCACCCACGACCTGTCTCCGGAGCGGCGACCGCAAACGCCGCAAAAGGTAGTGCTCGTGCGAAGACCGACGTAAGCTGCACCATCGTTTTCGCAACCAACGCTCAGAAACATCAGCTCAAGAGGTCGAAAAAAACAGTTGGCGATTCCCACGGTGCTTGTTATGGTGGGTTGCCGCCGACCTTAAGAGGCTTACAGGACGCGCGCTTCCAAGACATTTTGAGACACATCATAATTAGCGGTGCATCCTTCTGTGACACCAACAAGCATACCAAAGTCCCGAATTGAGGCGATGCGCGAGCTGGCAAGGCTGGGTTGCATTGGCGTTGCTTGGCAATATCCAACGAGTTGAGAAGGAGACGGCCCATTGAGACTTTCGAAGTCTCTGAAAACGACAAATGAGCCCCGATTCTCTTCAGCCCGCCAAAAGCCCCTGAATTAGGAAACCCTACCTTTTGAAGACAACATGAAGTCATTAAAGGGTAATGGAAGGGGCGACATCAGCATACTCAACTTGGTCGCAAGCTGAACTTTGTTGGTGACTTCTTGAAGATAATCCACAGCTTTAGGCATTACGTAGGGGTTTCCTAGCTGTTGGTTGGCATGTCTTGGAAATGGGTGCGGTCTGTGGAGGCTGCTAAGATGGTAGGATGCACCGCAATCCCCCATCTGGGCCACAGATGGGAAACAGTTCACCGAGTAGAATGGCCATCCTGATCATTACGACAACGGCTCGCCTCGAGCGACCAGCCCTCAGATCGAGCTAAGTCGTCTCTCAAGACTATTCAGTCTATCCATATCCATACAGGCTATCGAGGGATAACTACACAGTAGCTGAGTAGACGAAGCTGCCCCGCCATACACCCCCGCCGCAGCCGTTGCGGGAGACAGAATAAGACTGTCGTCATCCTTATCGTCCGTATTTCTTCCACGCTCATACTACTCATACTTTGTGCTATGAGAGCGTGTCTGAGACTTTTGGTTCATGATATTCAAGTTGGTTCGTACGACGTGGTGAAAATTTTCCTAATTAGGTAATCGGAGCCGTTGAACGTGATGTCTCAAGATCCGGGACCGGGGATGTGGGGTAAGAACGGCAACTCAAAGACTCTTTGTTCGCCGCTTTCCTCGGCCACATCACTCCGACCCATCTGCAGGGACCAACAGCGATGGCTAGATTGTGTCATCGCCTAAGCTTACCCCAATATTCAGACCGCGGGGTTATTTTTGACTCATGTCAGGGCTCAAAGTGGAAACTACAATGGCGGGTCCATAGCGGCAGTAAACCGGACAGCGGAGGCTAAGCTTCATCAAGTAAACATTGAGAAGCATGACCGACCCATTTGGAAGACAGGGCGCACATGGCGGATGGTAAACTTGCTCATAACTGGTGGGCGTAGAGCACCATGCAACAGATAACACGGACCAAGCTTCTTTTCATTACTAATTACATGGGTTCGGGGCGCCTCGTGATTGACGTTCCAGCGTCCGATTCCCGGACATGGTGTGAAGTGGATGCTCCGAGTTTAGCCGGACCACCTTGCCGGGCTGGTGGAGCGCGCTTTAGCTTATCTGTGAGTCCGAAACTCCGACGGCATTGACTCAAGAACACGGAGTAACCCACTTCGTTCTTATCAAGAGTGTCCCGCACCGCAACACCTACACATCTCGAACGTAACTTCACTCCTCATAGACATTACACCACACCAAAGAACGAACGATCAGCTACAATACATATTACGCATAAATATGGGCTCATTGCCACAAGCAACTCCGTTTAGGGTCGCCATCGTCAAGGCCTATGAGATCGAGGAGCCAAAGCACAGGGGGATGCTGCAGTCGTTCCGAGATAACGTCTTGCAACAAGTTCCAGATGCAATCATTGACGCATACCGACCGATGAAGGAAGACGGTCACCTCCCTGCGCCTGCGGACTACGATCTCATCATCATCACCGGCGGACTGAGCAACCTGTGCCAGGCGACTTATGAACCTTGGGTCGACACCACGCTAGAATGGATTCGCCAAGTGGTGGGGCAGCAACACATCACGAGGACGAAGCTGCTCGGCATCTGCTGGGGTCACCAGGCAATCGCAACAGCTCTTTCTGGCAAAGTCGGGAGTTTTGAACATCCAAGAGTGAGTGTCGAGTAACGGCGCGAGAAAGAAACGTGTAGGCTTTCCAAGACAAATGCTAAGCGAACACTCTAGGTTGGCGTCGAGAACCTTGCTCTGAACGATGACGGCAAAGCAATTTTTGGAAAGGAGTCGCTAGTAAGTCCCCTTCTATCGAAATATGCTAGCTGTAAATAGCCCCCAGTTCCCAGCCATTGACCCCCCAATCCTATTAGAAAATTACAAAATTCCACAAGCGCTTTGTGCAGAATGTTCCGAGCGGCTTCAAGCTACTGGCACCGGAAAACGAAATTCTCATGTCCGATTCTGGTCTCGTTCTGTCGCTTCAAGGCCATCCCGAGATTTACGGAGAGCTGTCCAGACAACTTTTCAATATGAACGTGCCATACTACAGAGCGACACTGCCATCCGAGGACGATCTTCAGCGATACTACTCTGAGATGTCCTCGAGTGAGCAAGATGCCAAGCTGATTTTCCAGAAGGTTACTCAGTGGGCACAGTCATGACCGCTGTGAACACAGGTCAAGTGTTCAGTTCCAACATAGATACATTTACTTATGATTTGCATGAACCGTAGATTTTGTCAAAAGATGCCACAGCGTTCTCCACACCGGAAAGCTCAAATACAATCCGAATTACTTGAACAGATACAATATCTTAATTTAGATCTATCACCCGGGGGTTTAATGCAAGAACTGGCTCAAGAAGTTCCAGGTCCTAAGTTATTATCCTCTATTCTAGAGTACTCTTGTTGAGCTTTGGTAGCAACTTGATGTCCCCAAGGCCCACCTGCCGACTTCAGTAAAGCAATGACTCGACTGTGGGTTTCGAAATGACGACAGTAAGCAGCGGTATAAAAGAAGAGCGCAACCGCTCCTATGTCGATTGATATCTTCCTGTTCTCAACGTCATCCAGGAAGGTATAAAATTGCATAACCAGCTCATGCGGCGAGCCCTCGTCCGAAGAGAAATATGACAGAGAGGTCAACTCTGTGCTTATGCGCCATACTGTGAGTATCTTTACGCGAGGGTCGGAGGCCAGGTGAGGTTGCTGTGAGAGGAAGTGTGCAAAGTTGTCGGACCATTGGCGTAAAGGTCCGGCTACGACCGGGGGGGTTCTTTCGGATCCTGCGTTTTTTGGCGGGACCACGAGGACGTATGTCAAGATGTCGAGCTGAACATTTCGAGCGTGTGCGACGTTGGAAAACTCGGGCAGGGTTTGCTCCGGGGGTTGGACTACCCACGGCGGAACGCTGGGTGATATCGGTAACATTCTTGATTGCACAACCAAAATATGGAAGATTGGCTTTATTTGACTCCGTATCAGATGACCGCCTGGTGACCCAAAGGAGGTGGTAGCTGATGACGGTGCGTTGTGGGATAACCATGTTGATAGGATTTTGAAGCTGCTTGTGAGATGTCGAACAGCATCCTGATAGCCACCCCGTAGCCACTCAAACATGATACCTAGAATAGAGCACACGAGTGTTACCTCGAGAGCTAACCATTCTCGATGGGTCATGTGCGTATTGAGGAGACTGACGGCTCTCGTGTACTCTGCTTCGGCGAATTTGTGCAGATTGACGGCATTTGGCTCTGCGTGTTGGACTAAGCCAGACTTCAGACACTCGTGGAGGGCACCAATTGCAACGAGCATTTGATGGACACACTGTTCTCGATAGCTGAGTTGCAAGATGGTGGTGCTCCAGAACTCAACGTCGAAGTATCCAACAAACTCTGGAGCTGAGTGGCCTTGATAAAAGTTGATCCAGCGGCCAGTTTGCGGGGCTGCTTGGTAGATGGCATCATTAGGGATCGGCCGGGGCGTGATTGATACGTATGTGTTCTTTGCCAAAAGCGAATTGCGTCCTTCATGGTTTGAGTCTACAACGAAGTCGCAGACTCTTCCTGTAGAGCTACACCGTAGGCATGCAAGCCGTTCCATGCTACATCTCACATGGCGAAATCTGTGCCCGAAGAAGATTCACTCAGCTTGCTACTCTCACTGTCCACAAACCTCTTGTAGCACTTGGACTGTATCGATGGAAAGGCGTCTATTGGCACGGTGTTTGAATATTGCAGCCAACGGTTCACTTACCGACAAGTCCCGCAGCCAAGGCGAGTGCGGGTATGTTTGGCTCTCTTTCGTGTCACGGTTGTGACGAGTCGACCGTTGTTGGCACTTTCGTTGGAGACTGAGTTTGCGTTGGTTAGCGCGGGACTATGCCTTTTCAGGGGCGATAATAACACCATGTTGGGTGCACAGGTAATTGTGCGGCGTGAAAGTAACCGCGCTCAAGGCTCACGTTCATTGAGGCCCGAGATCCCGTGGTACTTGCCTCTCCTCCCTTATTAAGGAATCGGAACTGAGACTCGGTAAGAGGAGCAAGTGAAGATGCTGAAGACACGATCGAAGCCGAGTTACTCTCGACGAGCCGAAGCAATGCTTCAGCCCCGCTTCTTCCGCAAACAAATTGGTTATCGGCCAAACGTTACTTTTCATTGGTCAGGAAGCGCCTTCTGTCCAATAACGCTTATGAACCGCTGTTGGTATTCCTATCACAGGGTAGTTGGTTCGAACCAATGGATTCGGGGTGACGAAGGGTCTCTTCTCTGTATTGACTGTTTCCGGTAGTATGTAAAAGAGGGAGGTAACGTAGAACCGCAGTCAGAATCTCTTCAGGGGTCGTAGTTGACCCCTGCGCTGCCCAGCCTCGAGGGGACTTCCAATCCGACAACGCAACACTAAGATCCACACGTTGTTAGATGGCTTTCGATCCTGCACAACCAAGGACCGGGGCAAGACATCTTTTACCACGGACATGGCCGTCATTTCCAATAAGAGTGAATGTTTCGCCATGAGCCCATAACAATCCCTTGTGCTGTGCCCCCTCTCTAGGAACTAAGCCGGATGAGGTGAGATAAATTCCCAAGCATGCGGTATGTGAGGCACGCTGCACGTGAAAGACGAACCTCTGGCGCATGATGTATCGTATCTTTAGCATTTCGACGAGAAGATGCTGACTAGCATTACTTTAGATCTCCGAAGTAGTGAGCTCGTTATTCCGAATAAGAAATCTCCCCAGAGAATGCTGTTGCCTAGACTGCATCAGAGTGCTGTTGATGCGTGTGTCTCTGAGATTGATTTATGGGAAATTCAACGAATTGAATTGCCCCTGCTTGCGATTGCATGCCGAAGCCTTTAAAGTTTGTCGATTGATAATTCGGGTAAAAGCAGGTGATGTTAGTCTTGAGGTAATTCACGGGATAGAAGAGGTCATGACAGACTGTCTCACAAGTTACGGGACTCCCGCACATCATCGGGTGTCAATGCAAGCCCATCTTATCCAAACCGCCAGCAGCAGTAGGGTGAAAAGGTCCTGTTTATGGAGTTGACGGTCAAGGCCACCAATCGGGGCGCGTCCTTTCAACCCATTTCGCACATGGAGCTGCTCGAATATAAGGTGGACCAAGGAAGACATGATACTGGCTTGTTCTTGAACATCACCCCCTGACCACAGCAAACAAGACTTTGAGACCCAAATAATGTGCCTTGATCGGTATTCAAGTACCTCTCAGCTAAGTTGGTAGGAGCTACCTTATGTCCTTGGGCTGATTGCTAAAGTAAGATACTTCCCAGACACCGAAGAAGAACATGCTTATGTAATCGAAAAGTTCCGGACCCGCTCCGTGGGGCCGGTGATGCCAGAACTTACCCGGAACCAAAGCAACCGACATGGGAGCTGCATCCGGCATCAATCCGCAAAACACCCCACGGCGCTCCTAAGCAAATGTCCCTGCAACAATAGCAAGTCGCGAGCACGTTGCCCTGTGAGGCAATCTTGAACACCCGCCCACCATGCGCGAGTTCATGAGCTACGTGCAGAGCGCCTTCTACGACGCCACCGGCTGGAACCGCGACAATTCGTACTCGACGCTCAACGCAACTGCAGATGGTAGGCTTGATGAATGGCGCGGGGTCCATTCGCGATACTCCATGTTTGACAAACACTGACACATTACGGCATCGGCAGCACTCCTCAACTTCCCAACACCGCAGGGCCTACGCCTCACACTCTCCTCTCTCGCGACCCCTCACTTTGCGACATCATACCAACTCGGCTCCGTAGGCGTGGTCGACGGCTCCATCTCCTACCTCTACTCCTCCGTGCCCCTCCGCGCGCACCTCACCCCGCAATCCGATGCCATACCGCTGCCGGCGCTGCTGCGCTCCTACCGACCGCTCGCCGACCTCCCACCCCGAACCGACTGGAAGCCATACCCCCTCCTTAGTCCAGCCGCCGCCTCCCTGCTCTACGGTCGCCTGTACCTCCCCGAGTCTATGCTCGAGGCCCTAGTCGTGAAAAGGATATCCCCCTCGCTGCAACTCCAGCTCAGCGCCGTCTCGGGAAAGTTTCTGCGCAATGGAGGCACAGTTCTCGGAATGGCCCAGTACGACGTCGGCAGGTACGCCATCGAAGGCCTGGGCTCGTCCGACGGCGGCCTGCTGGGCTTCAGAGGCGCGTACAACTTTGGTGGTGACACAGAAGATATACAAGCTCTACGGGCTGGCGGGAAGCTGGGCGGACCCACGGACGAAGCGAAAGAACGAATCTACGGACGCTTCAGCGCCGGCGGGGAAATCTACTACGGCCTACTTAACAAGTCTGGCGGCGTGAGTTTCGGTGGGCGCTTTGCGACGCTCCCGGAGCACCGCGGCACTCCACTGACAGCGACGATGACGATCAATCCCCTGATGGGCAACATCAGCGCCAGCTACGCGGTGGTGGCCGGCAAGCACTGCAGTCTCGCGACGAGGATGGACTTCAACGTGTATAGCTACGAGAGCGATTGGTCCGTGGGCATGGAGCTGTGGCGCAAGAACTTGACCCGCAACCTCGAGCCCGCCCTCTCGGCCGAGAGCTTTGTGAAAAAGGACCGCAGTTTCCAGGCCAAGTTGGAGTGGAGGCTGGACGAGGAGCCCGAGGCTCCCAAGCTGCAGCCGAGGCTTGTCGTGGAAGAGCCAGAGCAGGAGCGGAAGAATAAGCCGAGAGAACGCAGTTTTCAGGCGAAGATGGAGTGGAGACTGGACGACGATCCTGCTGCGGTGGATGGGACGAAGGAGGAGGCGGCGACGCTGGCGGCGGATGCCGGCACGGCTGGGCCACCCAGAGGCGCGAATGAATACGGCAGCGTCATCAAGGCGCGGCTGGACCAGAACATGAAGATTGGAGTCTTGTGGGAGGGGAGGGTCAAGTCCCTCCTGTTCAGTCTCGGCAGCGCCATCGACCTGCGCAAGCTCGACTCGCCGTTCCGCACGGTGGGCGTGGAAATCCAATTTTCATCATGAAATGGAGTTAATTGGGCTTTTTTTTTGGCCATATTACACTTACCCACCGGTAATCTTCCCCGATGCGACGTTCTTCCCGACGTCTCGGTCGCAGAATCAGGCAGTCGGCGCGTGGCAGAAGTTCCCGGCATCCTGGCACGCCTGCATGTAGGACCTGAGCAGCCACTGTCTGTCAAGGTTGGACTCGACAGATACCGGCTTCGTGGCGATGGGTTTCCTTGGACGCAACCCGAGGTGACGCCGTAACTATCGATGCATGATGGCGTCGGAAGAGCCGTGGTAGCTGCATGAAAAGGGAGAAGAGAATGCAACGTCGCCTGCGACGCTTGTTCTCTCGGAAATGGAAGCCGGGAGGGACCAACAAAAACTCAGTAGCGGCTGAGTGTCGGGCCTCGATGTCTTTGGTGACTTGCGAGAATTATCCCACTTTGATCTTTTGGGTTCTTCATGACGAGATCATGGACGGAAGCAAGCGAGCCGCTTGGCTGAAGCTTGACTAGCAGAAACGGCTTGGGCCAAGCTTTCTTGGCGTTGCGGTGCTCAACGATGGAAGCCACCCGCATTCAAAGTGTCACCGGGCGTACAATTATCTGCACTACACTTGAAGATGTATCGAAGACTTCACGGAGCACTTGACTGCTCGTGCTTGTCTAAGATGTGTGGCAGATCGGAGGAGAGCTGAACATCAGTTTTCTCTTAGATTGTCTCAACTCATTCAGCCGCAACATATTACACGAGAATTGATCCCCAATCATTATTCAGAATTATGGTTTAACTATGTCGGTGTTTTTGCCCCTTTCGAGCAATACAGCAAAATCAGCGATACCACTCACCATTGGGTGAGTATCTAATAATGAGCGCATTCCTCGCGACGTCAAGACATCCCACCTCATTCCTGGATGCTGTCAGCTCCTCAACTGGCACCATCCTTGGTCCGTCGCGCTAGCTGGCCGCGGGTGCCCCACGCCATCAGATTTTGTGCCAATTTATTCGGTCTCTCATTGGTCCGCAAGCTGGCCATCAAGGTTCTCCGCACTAGCTTAACCATCAAGGTCCTCACTTTGATAGTCAGCGCAGGTGCGTTGGCCAACCTCTAGTCGTTCTTGCACGATGACGACAGCTGCTTGTATTTGTGGTAGACATATAGCTGATTTAGCAATGATGCTTCACGATCACGGATTATACTTATGCTCATAATGAAGGATATAGCTGAGGGTGATTACGATGTTTATCATGTATTGCCCTCTTTGCGCTGCTCTATCTTTGTTTCATGAATGCGGAAGCTGCAGGGGAGCAGGTGTTGGGTTGTCTCTGATAAGAGACCCGTGAGGTAAGAACAAGGTGCGAAAGTGGATCTGCACCGACGTTTGGCCATCAAGGTCCTCATTTTCCCATTTTGCGCATCCGCCTGTGTTCGTCCCTGCGCCTGCCGCCCGCGCCTGACACTCGTGTACCGCTCTGGTCAACCGTTCCTGGGTCTTTCCAGGTTCTCTCCGACTTTGCAAAGCGCGTTTCTTCAAAGGTACCTCTTGCTCGGTATCACCGTCAACTTGAACAGAGTGAACCGTCGAAACTCGAAAGATTAGACAGCTTTTCGTGTCCGCTCCGAGGCCATCGACTTGTCCAAACGGGTTCCCTGCAAGTCAGGATATTTTTTTCCGTCCCTCATCGTCCAATAATTCCCTCTCGTAAATCTTCTTCTTGGTACCTATCTATCTGGGTATCAGACGGCCTGCGATAGAACATCGATCGAGAGTCCCAAAGAAAAACAGCACACAACAATCCACCTTGACGTCTCCCTCTGATCAGCCACGCCATCCCAAAGAGCCACAGAAAAACACCACCGCCGGACAGTAAAAGAAACAAGATCTTTTCTCTTCCTTTGGTCTGCAACGTGCCGGGTTTCCCGCTTGCTTTTGTGGTTCCTCCGTCCTCGCCGAGTCCACCCTTGTTGCTTAAGCGGGGGTTCCCTCCGTCCTCTTATGTATGCCCTCCTAACCCCCCTTCGCGACCGACGACCATCCGGGTTCTCGACACATCTTGCAACGCCGTACGCCGCGCAACCACCGCAACCCACTCACCCTTCCCCCCTTTGAGAATCGTCAAAGATATTTCCACCTCTTCATCAACTCCATCAGAGTATCCCCTGCATTCGGCGCATAATATATACTGCCCAGCGCCTGTCTTGGAGCCTCAGTCCTCTCCATCTACCAAGACGCCAAGCTGCGAGCCAAGACCTGCGACGACCAATCTTCCAGCACGCACACCTCTTTCACGCGCCCTACAGCTCATCGTTATTCCTCCCTGTCGCCATCTCATTGCGACTCTCCGACGACTTTGGCCTGTCGTATCACCTTGGTACACGCTTCTAGCCGCCATTCGAACCATTCTCTCGGAGACGCACAGGCTTCGAATCCATTCCGCCGGCACTTGACGCATATTCCCGCTCGATCAAAAAGCCGTTGCTCCAACCTGTACGACCGTTTGTAGCTCGAGCTCGTCCACCTTGCTGTCACAGCCTTCCGGGTGCATACCTATCTTCGGTGACCAAGGCCAGAGCCTTAAAGCAAGCACCCGTCGCAAGATTTCTGCAACGCAATCAGCAAAACTCCAGCAAAGATGAATCCTCTGGAAATCTCGGCAGCGAAGCTCCTCGCCCTCCGTCAGGATGATGGCTCAGGTGCCGATGCCGTCAACGAGTGCGGCGCCGCCGCCGTCGATCTCAGCAACAAGGGACTGCGTATCGCCTCCATCTTCATCATCATGGTTGCTTCGCTTCTCGGCGGTTTCCTCCCCATCTTCCTGGCCAGGACCACCAGAATGCACGTTCCCAAGATGACCTTCTTCATCTTCAAGTACGTCGGTACCGGTGTCATTATCGCAACCGCTTGGATGCATCTGTTGTCACCTGGTGTCGAGGCTCTGCACAATGAGTGCTTGGAGCCAATGCTGGGCAGCTACGACTGGGCTTTTGCCATTGGCCTGATGACCGTCATGGTCATGTTCCTGATTGAGATGATCGCATCCAACGTCGCCCAGTCTGCATTCGGCAGCCATGACCACGAACTTGGCCACAGCTCAAGCATGACCAACAAGACCAAGGACATGGGAACCGATGGAACGAGCGCTACCGAGGTTTGCCCCCACGACGACGCTGAGAGGGGCGTTGGCTTTGTAGACCCCAAGAAGGTGCCTGGACTTCCCGACGACGTTAGCTACCCGCCCGGTGGAAGGGATCATCTAGGCCACGCTCGTGATCACACTGAGGGAGACACCCACAATGGCCTCGCCGGCCAGCTGATTGCCATCTTCATCCTCGAATTCGGTGTCGTGTTCCACTCTATCTTCATTGGACTCGTCCTCGCCACTAGCGACGAGCTCGTCGTCCTTCTCATCGTCCTCACTTTCCACCAGTTCTTCGAGGGTCTCGGTTTGGGCTCTCGACTTGCCACTGCCACTTGGCCTTCCCACGGCCGCTACTGGCCTCACATTCTCGCCATCATCTACGGCCTGTCGACTCCCATCGCTATTGCCGTTGGTATTGCAACTCAGCCGAACAGCGCCAAGACACAGACTCTTGTCAACGGAATCTTCGACTCTATCAGTGCCGGTATTCTGATGTACACGGGTCTGGTCGAACTGCTGGCACACGAGTTCATGTTCAACCCGCAGATGAGAAACTCACCGCTCAAGGTGCAGCTCTTTGCGTTCGGCTGTGTCGCGCTCGGTGCTTGTGTGATGGCTGTCTTGGCCAACTGGGCCTAGGTGTGACGGATTGACCATGACGGACGTTGTGTGCAAACGAACGATGTACAACTGGTGAAAAAAAGAACTGGAAATGGGAAACGGATTATGGTCTAGGGGCAATGGGTGAAAATGATACCTGGGTCGGTGAGCCTGTGTTTATTGCACGGTGTGGAGAATATTCCCTTGGGAGGCAATTTGGATTTTGCATTAGGAGGAGTTTTGCATACGCCTCTCGGTCAGGCATATAATAGGGATAGTGATAGATTGAATGTATGCGATCGCAACTGCTTTGAATGAAAATTGACAAATGGTGACACTGTGATAACATGTTAGCCTGCTTCTCAAGATGGGATAAATATTGACTATTGTGGCCGATGATGCTACTGTAGGAGATAGCTTGTTCGTGATAGCCCAAAACATAAGGCTAGGCTCGAAGCCTCGGTGACAATAGAGTCAAGGAGATGTTATTTTTTTAATGCATCCAGAGCAGTATCAAGTCATGAGAGTGAGGCTCTAAGGTAGTGAGTGTCCTGAGCATGAGCCCCTCATTGACTCGAGCGTTTGCCCCACGTGGGGTGACGCTTGAACTCGGAATCTTAGATAATCAGCGCTCGGACCTGATGTTAGGCGGTGGCAGCCCGTTCACCAGTGTGGTCGAGAAAAAAAAAACCCCCATTCCAGCTGTGTGACACACGTGACATGCCGCCCCGCAGGGCAGAAAGCCCTGCGCCAAGCTCTGGGAACCACCAAAAATTCACCATCGCAACTTTCGTGCAATTGCGCCTCTCGACCTGTTGACCGACCGACCTCATCGCCAAATTTTGTCGCCCAGCGCCGCACGCAGTCCACCCCTCTCCCCCCAATACCCAATCAATACCGCAAAAATGGCCGGTGGAATCAACGTTCGCGATGTCGATGTAGGTTGACACCACGTTCTTCTCCGTCTGGAGACCTCTCAGCCCGAACACAAAACAAAAAGAATCGCAAGATTTCTTCGAACCCTCGAATTGCGACCAAGATCACCACAAGAGTACTCTCCGATGACACCGTACTGTCCGCGCCACATCTTCGAAAGCCCATTGCACCAAACTGCACTCCGGTCACGATCTCGCGAGTACACCCCGAAGCTTGATTCACATTTTGAGGTTGTTGAAACAGACCCTCTTGGTGCATCTCGCGGATGTCGCGACCATGACACATGGGGGAGGAAAGAGAGATACAAAGTGACGACAGGAGGTACAAAGCAGGCCGGGCTCATCGAGTTGTGGAGGACATGTCGGCGAGGGATACAATTGGGAGAACAGGGATACACAATTTGAGGAAACGGAGCAGGCGCGAGGGAGTCGAAAGACTTCTGATGACGGAATCATGCTAATTGGTAATTTTTCTCCGGTGCAGGCGCAGAAGTTCATCAACGCGTACGCCGCTTTCTTGAAGCGTCAGGGCAAGCTGCCCATCCCCGGTATGTCCAACCTCCACACAATATCCTTCTCTGTGTAACACCTCATCGCTAACCAATGACCGCCATCAGGTTGGGTTGATATCGTCAAGACCGGCCCCGCCAAGGAGCTCCCTCCCCAGAACATTGACTGGTTCTACGTCCGTGCCGCCTCCGTTGCCCGCCACATCTACGTCCGCAAGACCGTCGGTGTCGGCCGCCTCCGCAAGGTCCACGGCTCCGCCAAGAACCGCGGTGTCCGCCCCTCCCACCACGTTGACGCCTCCGGCTCCGTCGACCGCAAGATCTGCCAGGCTCTTGAGAAGATTGGTGTCCTCGAGAAGGACGAGGAGAAGGGTGGCCGCCGCATCACCCAGTCCGGCCAGCGTGATTTGGACCGTAAGTTATCAACTGCCCACTGGTTAAATCAAGCATGCATGCTAACATGCCACAAAAGGTATCGCCCAGACCACTGCTGAGGCTGAGGAGGAGGAGGAGGATGACGAGTAAATTATTCCCTCAACACGATTTAAAAAGTTGTTTGCGGTAAAATAAAATGAGGTTCCGGGTCATGGCTACGGCAATGTGCATTGGGTTAGGCGTCTGAAAATGGATTACGGGTTTCATGATTGCAACATTTGGAACCACACCCAAATTCAAGTTCCGTCTTTACCTGGTGTTTCGATATCTTCTTGACATGTAGTGTGTGTGCTACACGCCCCGCAGAATTCACGTCGGACCTCACGTCGTCTTCTCACTTCTGTCGCTCCTTCCCTAAGAGATGCTGCCTCGTGAGTTGCCGCGTGTCTGCCTTGTTGTGATTGAATTCCATACCCTTCTCACCAACCCATCTCTGGTGCTCGTCCACTTCCTCGGCGACATCACTATATTCAGCTACCCGGCCATCACCCGTGATTCACGTTCGCAGACACCTTAAGCACAGCGGGTGTTCCTTCCGATACTCATCAAAGACGCATAAGGTAGAAAGACTACTTACCACGCCCTTTCTCCGGTCAACACCAGGTCCACGGTCATTCAATGCTCTGAGGTTGACCACCGCGTGCCACCTATCATTAACTTCTCTCTTCATTCACACCTCACTTCAGTCTCACATCTTCCCCGCCCTTCTCTTCTTCAACAGGCTACGGTATCTGTCTTTCCCGGAACGTATCATGACTACACGCAAGCAGGAATCTGAGATTTCATTTCAGCAGTCGTACCTGCTCACTGAGCTCGTTCCTTTCAAATACACACTCTCATTATTCTTCCATACAACCTCGCCACTTCTGCTTCACTCGCCGATCTTTTGCAGCTACAAGTATCCGCGACTCGTTCCAGTTGGAAGACCGATCCATCGCTGCCTCAATATCTCATATCCTTTATGCGAATTACGGTTTCTTCATCGCTCACTTCGCCGGTCTTCTCGGTAAGTTTTCCCATGCCCCATATGCACCTTCCGTCGCCTAGCCCTCCCAACTATCGCGTTCGCGACGCGTCATACTTTCTCACCTACAGTTTTCTGTCTAGTATTCTTCTCACCACTGACTTGACGAAAGAGCCCAAGTGGGAACATTGTTTCGAAGTTTGAGCATCAAGAACGTCTACATTTCCAACCTCACATTGAAGTCAGAAGCCTTCTCATCAGACTTCACTTTCCGAGTTCCAAATTCTTATCGACACTAACCGAAGGAAGAGAACGGCATGAACTACATCGTTCGTTCCGTCAATCAGGGTGCTGCCAGCACTGGGGAGAAGCGGCGTTCTCCTAGTCCTGGTAACACAGCCTGTCCTTGTACGCGAAAGCACTTGGCTAAACATCTCATCTAGTTATTGCCCTGGCACGACGATCATGTGACGTCGCGCTGCCCACCGTCGAGCCTCGTGCTTCAAGCCAACTCAACCTCAGCACGCACCGCGCGCCTTCCGCAGCCCGAAGTCCAACGTCTACAAACACTGACGCGGAGCACGTCGAGATCAAGAACGAGGCATCAGTTCTTGAAGATGTGGTCATCTCTGACAAACCTACAGAGAAGATCTTCTTCTTTAAGAGGATGGTCGAGGGCTGCCCCCATTTTGACGCCCTCATCGAAGTCGGCCAAGGGCAGATGCGGCTGAGCGCTGAGCAGGCTAAGATCGAGTACGCGATATGGGACGTGAGCGACGACCTTTTCATATACCGACAAGCTGGACCATATTTCCGGGTCCTCCAGTCCATAGGCAGCATCGAGTACCATGGTGCCAACCACGAGAAGGACGTGAAGTGCGCATTCACGATCAAAACTTGTGGCCTTATCGGCCAGCGGGATGCGAACAACCAGCTCAACGTGGTGAAGCTCACAGTGAGCGGGAAGTCATTCCTCCCTCATCGAGAGATAGACAAGAAGAACTTTCTCCACCACGCCAAGTGGCACAAACGCGTCAAGAACATGGCTCGTCACCTGGGCTTGAATCTGCGAACCTTCTACGACGGAGGAGGAAAGCCAATGACGGCGAAGAATTGCGGCGATTGGCGGGCGGGGCACATCGAGAAGAAGTTGGCCACACATGTAGCATACGCCATGCTGAAATATTTCGACATTAAGATCGATAAGAAGCATGACGCCTCGCTCAAAGATCTCGACCGCCTTCGTCAACATCTCAAAGCCCAAGGCGCGGCGACTCACTTTGAGATCCATCTCAGTCGAGGCCCCTGCGGGACTCTCAAGCGTCCTGGTCAATGTCTCCCATTCGTCAGGAAACTGGGTGCGGTATCAGGAATCAAGTTTACCATTCATTCTTAGGAGGAGAATGTTATTCTTGATGGATCCGTGCCACCCAAACCCGAAGCAAGAAAGGTGAACAACGAGCTGTGCGCACTTAGCCACAGGGAGAATCTTCCCAGCTCTGGTATTGACGACGTCGACTACGATAGTGAGGAGGAGGATCTTCGGCTCCACCTTGCTGATGCCGAGGATCAGAAAGGCGACATTGTGTTTGACGGCTTCGATCACGCAGATGACGAGCGCACTCACCATGATCGAGCTAACATTGATGATGACACAGCCGACGCGGGGTCCTCTCCCCTGCTTCAATTACAGGTACCTGCAGAAGTAGCGGCCAAGTTTGGCGAGAACCTACGCACCAAATACACTCGGAAAGAAAAGCGCCCTGCAGAGCCAGCCATCGATTTAACCACCGCGACAACCATAGAGGTTGCTGGGGACACTGACAGCGTAGAAGAAATCGAGCGAGACCTGTCACACATCGACATCCACCGAGCTCCATCCCAAAGCCAATACTGGGAGGCGCCTGCTGCCGCGGCCACTGATACGGTACCGCCGGTTCGTAGAGGGTCAGGCACTGCCAAAGAAGACTCAAGGAAGAGACGCGTACACAAGCTGGAGAAGAGGAGAGCCAAAGCGCTCGGGAAGAAACATCCAGGTAAAGCTCGGATACAGAACGCCGTGCTGTTGGGGTGCTGGCTGACAGCGTGTTGGCAAAGGGGGTTCTGTATATGCGGCTCGCCTGGGGGCGATGCTCGGCTCCAGTCAACGGATTGGTTGATGGCGTTGTTGGCTGATTAGCTGGGCTGTGAACCAGATAATGAGAGGTGGTTCTAGGGGTTGAGAATTCGAGACTGGGTTTTGGGGATGCTTTTGGTGTTTGGGGTTGGGATTTGAATCGTTTAGTTGCCGTGCCGTTCTGGAGGTTCAACATTGAGTCATGGAAAATGAGGCAGTGAAGGTCATCTCGAAGGAGGTCTCCCGTATGAGACTGATCCGGCTCCGAGGGCTCGTGGGGAACGAGATGCAATGTTATTGCTGTCTAGCAAATAGCAGATGACCATCATTTAAAGCTACCTTCCCCTTAGTGACCCTTCAGTTGTTATCAAATTATCGAAGGGAACATCCTGTCAACAGTTTTCGTATCAAATCTACAAAACCCTGCGTTTAATCTTTTGAGCTTTACGTTCCCAACGATAAGTCACTTTGGGTCAACAAGTAGCATCAGCTACAATGCAGAATTTGGATGATCCAGTAAACAGTACAATTACCATCGAAGACTCTATATTGAGGTATGAGTTTTCATTGCCTAGACTCGAGAACTCAACCTGAGTCGTTCTCCAAACCTATACAACAGCCACACAGCAGGTATAAAAGCAACCCCAATAAACCCAAGAATCGAATTGCCCCATCCATCCCCCACGGCCTCATACAAATTACCTCCGCAAAGCGGAAGCAATCCTCCGCCTAGACTGCGTAACACGGTGCTCGCGGCAACCGCGCTGGCTGCGTGTTCGGTAAAGGCATCGACCAAGTACGAGTTGATAGGCATGAAGATGAGAATGGTACCGACTCCCACAAAAAAGGTGCCAACCAGAGGCACCATGAAATGAACGTTGTACTGCAGAGTCCAGCCGTACAGGAATAATCCAACGGGTACTAGGAGACTGCCTGGTATTAGAGGCGGAAGTCGGTATTCGGGCTTCATCTCTCCTTTGCGGGCCATGGCTTTTACAAGCTTGTCGGAAAGAGCTCCAAGAGTTACGTTTCCCACAATATTGCCGATGCCGAATCCCAGGTAAGTCAGACCGACGTCGCCGTGGCTTAGACCGTATCGGCTCATAAACGTCGAGGTCATGGTGGTGAAGATGATGTAGATGTAGCCGTAGTTCACTGCAGCACAGATAGAGAGTATGAGAACGATAGGTGAGTAGACGAGAAGCCTGGTCGGTCGAACAATCGCGTTGAGAAAGGTGGCCCGCGAAGACTTTTTCGATGCCAAGATGGATGAGATCTCCGGATTTCCGTACTTCTTGCGCAGTCTTCGAGCTTTCCACTCTAGCAGAGTTGGCGAATGAGTTTCTCGGAGAAGTAACAGCGTAGCGATATAAATCGCTCCCATCTGTTAGACATGTTGTTGGTTCTGAGCTACAGCTGACCAGAATTTGATGCATAAGTGAAGTGCATACCGCAATTGCTAGAAACCAAAAGTTCCATCTCCACCCCGTGGCCGCTGACAAGTAACTTCCAACCAAAGGCCCAATAGCGGGCCCGAGAAGTACCGGGAGGTTCCAGACAGCAAGCCCCTTGCCTCGTTCCTCCTGGACGAACAAGTCCGAGACGCTAGCTGGACTAATAGCTAACGGGCAAGAACCAACGAGGCCGGTGATGAGACGGAAGACGATTAGCATCGGCAGAGAAACCGACAATGCGCAAACGATATTGGCTAGGATGAAGAGGAGAGAGTTGACGTGGTACAGAATGAGCCGGCCATAAAGCTCGCTTAATGGTCCGTGGATCAAAGGTCCGAAGGCATAGCCGAGGACGAAGATGGAAACACTGAAGGATTCGAGGTCGACATTGGTGGAGTGGAATTCTTTCATCGTCTCGCTTGTGCTGGGTGCGAACATCGAGGAACCGAAAGGACTAAGGGAGATCGTTAACATCGAAGAAACAGAATTACTCGACTGGTAAATAGGAAAACTTACGAGATCAGGGTCAGAGTCGATATAAGAAGGACGTTAACCCATTTCTTGGAGACCGACCAATTCGTCGGTTTCTCAGCATCATCTTCTCCTTCCCAGTCAACGACGATTGCAACATTCGCCCCTTCAGCACCGTCTTCGTCAATCGCAAAAGTTGCTGGTACTGTGTCTGATTTTGCCATTTTGTCAGCAGAACGTACAATAAATGAAATGACACTACGGACGAGAGTCCTGCAAACCACCAGAGAATCGTGAATATCCTCTTCACTTATACCAAATGTCGGTCAATGGCAACATACACATCGGCTCTCCAAGTGGGTCTCACAATGGCATCTTGACCCGACCGGACATAACGGCCTCAAAGGAACCCCTGCTTGCTGACACGGAACTGGCTCCACGCTGCCGAAACCAGTCCAATGATCATGTTGCTAACTGTGCCACACAACGGCTAGGGCAAATCTGCAGTTGACGCCAGCCCAAGTTGGACAGAGCAGCTCCATGCAAATGTCGTCACTTCGAGCAATGTCGCGATTGCATTACTCGCTTTGCAGTCGCGACAGTTGATCCGAGTTTATTTGGGCGCATTTCATCTCGTGTTGTCCTCATTGGTCATAATTGCCGATGGCAGACGGGCCGTGTTTCTGGTGTCAGCCTCCATATTGCCTCCCGTTCTGCCAGCTACAAGACCAAGCTCGTTGCATCTCATCTCATCTCAAGATGGGTACGCCTTCCGGGTGACTCAATTCGCTTCAATCGTTATTTGCTGCTTGCATTCGATCAGCTCCTAACCGCTTTGCTGGGAGTCGTCGAGGGTATCTCATAACGGTCGCCTCATATAAGAAACTTCGATGTCTATTCCATCGGCAGTCCTTGATCGCTTTGCTTGCGACGTCCAGTGTTGAGCATCGTTCACATAATTCAGTTCTTCCGCATCGACGGCAAAAGTGGGACCGTCCGGGCCGACTTCGGACGGAGTCCGCCCGACCGCAAAGAAATCTTTGGCGCACGTGCCTCCGCTCCCGGATTGTGTCACTCAACAACTCAACAGTGTCGCTGACCTCCGGCATCTTGAATCACTTCGGCAAATAATCTCATATTCTGTCATTACCAATACTAGCAGTCAGAAACTCACCCCAAGGCTTCACAATGTCTTCCACACCATCTCAGCCACCACCCGCTACCGGCCCCTCTGCGCAATCGGACCCCGCCACCTTCGCTCACATTAAGAACTACATCTCAACCCGCTGCAACGCATCCCCAATCTACGCCTTCCTCTTCAAGCCCGGCCTGAAGCTCACTCACGCCTCAAAAGGCCTCATCATCGCGCGTCTACCTGTTACTTCCAACCACCTGAACACATCCGGCAGCATCCACGGCAGTGTTTCGGCGACTATCGTGGACTGGGCTGGCGGCTTGGCGATCGCGGCGTGGGATCTCCGTGAGGCGACGGGCGTGAGCGTCGATATCAACATCAGCTACCTCTCAGGCGCCAAGTTGGGTGACGAGATTGAGATCGAGGGCAAGATTGAGAAGGTCGGAGGCAGCTTGGCCTTCACCCACGTCAACATCTACAAGGTGAACCCAGCCGATGGGACGAGGGGCGCTACGGTGGCGAATGGAAGGCACACCAAGTTTGTGAGAAGTCGATAGTCACTCGCGTGGAGTAAGGGAATTGCGGCCTATGCTTGGAGGCTGGGGACGTTGTCCAAGGCCCTCAGGCGGGGTTCGCGATCCATCAAAACACGGCTGATTCTTGGCTGCTGCTGCTGCTGTTGTTATCAGTTTTCAGTTTTCAAGCTGGAACCACATTGACTGGCGCAAAAAATTAGACGGAAGACGAATAGAAAGATAGATTCTTGAAGGGCAAGGTTCGTGGTAGCTGCCTAAACAACGTCAGTGTCTCGATTCGCTGTTAGGCGTGCCGCGGTTGAAGTTCACCGGTGGGCAGATCTCGGAGTTGGCTCCAGCATGTCGATGTATCGTCAGTTTAGCTAACCGTCAGGATCATAGAATGTGACATTGATACGGCCGTTATTGAGGGAGCTAGGATCATCATATGTTGAGGCCAATGACGTCTGGTTAGCCTAATGTCAATCTACTGGCTGAGGGCTCACTCTCACTAAGATCATGCTGGATACAACTCTGGCCCCACATGATTCGGACTCTGATTCTGTCGTTCGGAATTGAAGTCGGCATGGGTGAGAGAAACCTGGCAACGTGGGAAGAATCGAATTGGGCGCCAGAGTTGAAAGATATCTCCTCATTCGGATCTCAGTACAGGTATGAGAGGCGTTATATCTAGGTGATTCAAATGGCTGTTGGACAGAAGTTGGGTCCGGAGTTCGAAGGATTTTAAGCGAGCCAGGCAGCAAAATAAAGAGACCCGTTGCATCGTTGCTATCGTGGTGTGTGTATGGCGATAAAGAATTGATCTGGCCAGACATGCGCTAGTGCTTACGTCGGAGGTAACCCTGGCAAGTCCCTACCGGTCAACCGAAAATGTTAACATCACCCGCTTCAGGATTGTCATCCCAGCTGACGTTCCGCATTTTACTCGACATCATTCTTCATTACGAAACCGTTAATGGTCCATATAATGATAGTCTTTTGCACCACCTATTCTTCATTCGATTAGACTGGAACGGCACGAGATTCAGCTACAGGCGTTCAATACACGTTACCATGAAAGATCTTAGCCCCATGATCACCAAGTTCGCCCTCGACTCAAAACCACAACAGGTCCGAGCCAGCAAGCCAAAGGTTCGCAGTGGCTGCGTTACCTGCAAGTAAGCCTCATATAGAGGGTTGACCCCACACAATATCAGTACCCAGTAGTGATACGGATCATTTCTAGGCTTCGTCGCGTCAAATGCGACGAGGGCAGACCAGCATGCGCACCTTGCTTGAAGTATCAAGGCCATTGTGGAGGATATAAAGCAAGCAAAGCTCAGCCCGCCAAGCTTCCACCTAAACATCGGTTGCTGTATCCCAAGCCCAAACAAGGACAGAACCAAGCCCTCGATGGCGTACTCATGGAGCCAAACTACTCGAGTCTCATCTTCTCGAGCCAGCTGGAGAAGGACCACTTTGACTACTGGCTTTCCTTCACCAACACCGCCATCCTGTTCCGATCCGACCTACTCACTCAAATTATCCCACAGCTCTCATGGAATGATCCGGCCATCAAACACGCAGCTTTGGCCGTAGGCGCCGCGGCCCTGGGGGCCACTACACGAGAACAACGTCTCCTCGGGCGGGGGAGGTTCAACTCGGATGCTCTGTTCCACTACACGAAGTCGATGAACATCCTCTACTCAACACCGATGTCCCTCGAACGCACACTACTAGCGTGTCTCTTGTTCATCATTTTCGAATGTTTCCGAGGCAACAAGGCAGCTGGACTGAACCACATCAACCACGGGTCCCGAATCCTTGACCAATGCCCACTAATTCAAGGCGCGCAACCGAGCCCTCTGCTGGAAGAAGTGATGACTAGTTTCCAGTATCTCAGTCTTCAATCCTGGACCCACGGCGGAGATCATCCGAAGGAGACGAAGAGCCGAGTACCGTGGTGTTGCCGTGGGCGCAAGGCGCGATACGCTGTCGACGAGATGCCCACGACGTTTGAGACGCTAGAAGCGGCCCGTCGTTGGTGGAACGTCGTCCGCCACCATGTCGAGCACCATGCACCGCTGTACACTGGGTTCGTGGTCGAGGGATCGACCGCACCTTTACCAGAGAAACCGCCGCACGAATACAGCTCGCCTAGCTCTCAGGCACGTGTCCGGAGCTTTGTACGCTTCACTGACGCCTGGCATCTTGCTTTCCAGCCGCTCGCCGTCGAAGCAGAGGATGATAAAATATGGAACCCCAGGGGCTACTACAAGGCTCTGAGCCTCAGAATACATTACTTGTACCTCTGGAGCGTGATACGCTGTGCCGGATGGACCGACCTGGAGGAAACCAAGCGTATCACTCCGGCGTTCATGGATGTTATATCGATGAGCAGGCAGATCCTCGAGGCACACGATGCCGACCAACGTAATAACGAAGAGGCGGCGGAGGTCTTTACGATCGAGGACGGCCCGACCTGGCCCCTAGGTACTGTGTTTCTCATGTGCACATTGCCTGAGGTGAGACGTGCCATTGTCCAGCTCTTCAAGGACTTTCCTCGGCGTGACGGACTCTGGGATACGAGTGCGTTCCTAGTCATTATGGAGTGGGTGAATACGATGGCGGATAAGGGCCGCATCACGAATGACCAACGGCATGTTGTCGACTGTAAGGTTGTCTTTGGCGAGGCATCGGTGACCCTCGAGAAGCAGCTTTGGGACCCTGTGGAGTTGAATTGGGAAAGCCGCAGTGTATGCTTTAGCTACTAAGTACCTACTGACACCGAAAGGTTGTTTATACTTTGGGTGTCAGCTTAGCGTAACTACCTACACGCCAACAGTGAGGGGAGCCGTTGCACCTCGTGGGGAATGTACATGCTTACTATTTTAACTATGATAGGGTACTAGTATGTGCCAATATTAGTAGCTATCTTAAACAGCGTCTTATTTTGACGTACGTCCATTGCTCACGCAGTGTGTCTGATGCCTAGGTGGGCTGCCGGTGGGTGTTGAGCTGCTAAAATCCGCGGGATCCACGGACATGCGAAACCAACACAAGTGTGTCAGTTTTCCAACTGCATACCAACGTTGACTCAATCGAGAAAGCATTCCGTGGTAAGGCAAACCCTGTATCCTGAACGATTGACCATACTTGTTTCTTCTATCAACACCATCCCAATACATTAGGTGTAATCCATTTACGAAAGCTCAGAAGAAACAAGACAGCAACGCCGCGGAGTTGAAGCAGCCACATTGGGCCTGACACTTTCTCACCATTGTTTGATAAAGGGAATGCAGCAGGAGCGTCTATCCGACAGACGAATTACCCGAATAATATTATCGTGAACAAAGACCACGGTACTGTACATAAGGTACAGATGGGTACCTTCGCTATTCGATGCATCTACGTTTTCGGGTTTCTATCGGTCACCGCCGTCCGATGCGACAAGTCACCAAGCATTACCCTGTCGTATGATAGTTCTATTTCGTCCCTCATTCTGCGACTTAGTCTTCTAGTAACTTAAGCGCAGAGAGTGCATAGCGTTGGATGGCAGCTGCCAGAAATAAGCCCTCCGTCTCGTACTGCGAGCTCACTCCTTCGTCCGGATTTCGAAACGCAATGACACACGCCTGACAACCCGTATCAGACTGCCCCTGGAAGCACTGCCGTATTCTACAGAGCCTAAATGGTGGGAGCCTGGGACCTGTCCCAGTCGTGCCGCAAATCGCCTACGGCATGCCCGCAAGGGGCTGATTCTAGAATGCTGCTCAGCGAGTTATTGTTACAAATCTCTAAACAGCACGGTCCAGTTGCTGATCAGGTGCCCGCTGTCAGACGTACGACCAAGCTCTTGTGGCAGCGCGTGAACTGGAGACTGGGTGTTTCAGGAATCCATGGTGTCCTTGGCTGAACTCATCCCGTCGGTAGGGCTCCCCGCGCCAATGTGATGTCTGCTGCGAATCCGGGGCCAAGAAATCACCAAACGAACGGACAGGAAAAATTTGGCGGTAGTTTGGCCCAGAAGAGCCAGCGATCACCCAAGATTTCCAAGCTCCCTGCGCTGATTGACACCGAAAACGAGAGGCTGAACAACGGGCCCATCGCCCTATCCATCCCTTGTCTATAAGACAACAATAACAACAACAACAACAAGTATGCAACAGTAGGCCAAACCCACTGTCGCGGATGTCAGGCGTCTCGACATCGTTTGAGGAAGTAAGCGCTGCAACTCCGCGAAAACTAGGGAAGGTAAGGAAGGTAAGAATTAAGCTTAGAATGCATACTATGTTATAGTGCACGAGAGTCATATTGCCTTGACGTGACTGCGTATAAAGGCAACTCATTTCCGATTATTCAACATTGATCTTGAACAAACAACTTCCAATCATCACATTCCGTCTTTTCTCTTCTACTGCTGCCAGGTGCACTTCAACTATTATAATCAACATATACCTTTTGATTCTTCGTCAACTCACAACTACTACCGCCACCATGCAGATCTCCGCTATCTTCTTGACCGTCACTGCCTTCGCCGTTGGCAATTCTTTCGCAGGTAAGCACTTCCTTGTCGGCTCTGAATTGTCTACACAGCGCACGCATTACTTGTTACCGTCCGCTGACCATGTGAAAATGATAGCTACGGTGCCGCGCAACTTTATCGACGGAAAGGGTAGTGCCCTGTTTGGAAACGTGGGAACGGCATGCTCCGTTGGCTCCCAAGATGGCGAATGCGATCGATTCGGTCTCTGCGTCCAGGAGATTCCTCCCAACGAGGTGTCTGTTCTCAACCAGGGGAAGACCGTAGCTACGTGTACTGCTGGTGGACAGACCGGCACGCTCTGAAGGGGAGTTTCGACGACAAATGCCCCTATGATCAAAGCCTTGGAGGATACTTGAAGCTTAAGTAGTCCAGTACAATCTCAGCCAATTCAATTTTGGTGGTCCAACAAAAGCATACATGTACCGGTGCAACCATAAAAGAGCCTCTCGGTGGCTGGCTATCAAATGGGCCAAGCTTTTGCCATTCATATGTGCCTACTATTGGAGCCTGAGTACTGAACGTTTGAGAATAAGCAGTGCATACTTCATGAGAGTATGAACAGTTTTGACCGTACAGGCTGTAAGGATGGCAGGTTGCAGGTGTATGGCATTGGCG
>JFFI01001491.1:9117-20387 GCA_001563125.1 Colletotrichum salicis
AGCTGCCTCAACTCATGACCCTGATGAAATTTGTCAGTAGATTAGCTGCGTACGCAGAAGACTGCCTCGGCATGCCTGCTCACGCAGAAATGCCGCCCAAGCAAGGCTGCTTGCGCAGGATTCCGCTCAAGCAGAGCCGCCCACGCATAAACACGCTCAAGCAGAGTCGCTTGCGCAGGAATGTGCTTAAGCGCACAACCCCTTAGGCAGCAATCTGCGCAAGCAAAGCCGCACACGCGGGAGTCTGCTTGAGCAGGTTCCCTACGAGAGTGGTCTGACCTGTATGGAGGAACTCATATCCCACCTGCTGCTGCTAGGGTTCATCACCACTTCTTCTAAAACAGTGTTCACTGTGCAGCGGCAGTTGTAGATCACATCCACTGACTGTCCTCGATCGATGCAGCAGTCAGGAAGTGAGTCGGCCAAGCTACATACGTAGAGACACTCAATGTATTGCTTTGTGCTACAGTACAGTAACTCCTAGATAATCATAATCTTGCCGAGTCCATGGTAGGCAGGGTTACAGTGCTCCCAGAGTGAAGCTAGAAGCGCTAATTGATCTTCCTATTAGCTGATTATGACTGCGTTAGCTCGTGAGTTGTAAGGGAGGACTCGGCAATCAGGCTTGAGGAACGTAAGCTTAGGCGCTGATGCGTGCGTTGTGAGATGCTTTGCCGTTCGTCTGAACGCATGGCTCGATCCCCCATCGAACGCTGTTGGTTCTGGACGCCACATCATGCAAGCACTCAAGTTACAGTATCGGTGCTGTCCTTGATTACAGCTACGTAGCGTGTGGACTTTGAGCATCCTCTCTGCGCTGATCACCGTCTGGGTGGCAGATCATGAGTACCTGGGGAGACTTTGATACGAGCGTAAGTCAATATCGTCGTTGACTTTGTGTGAGACTCAGATGTAATCCGATTACGACACGTCCACAAATCTCTCTAGGTACTGTACTGTAGTGCAATTGGTATGTATGTAGAAACTTGATGGAGCATCGTCCTAGTGCGGCTAACGATCAGTTGAGAGATCCATTTCGGACATGTGGTTCATGGTTCAACGGCGACGCCTCGGTGTTCGTCTGTTACAAGCAAAAGCCATTTCTGGAGTAATCAACTTGGTTCGCAGCCAGTTGATAAGGAGCCCGTGCGCTGGGGACCAGAGGAGTCTAACTCGACAGGGGATGCAGCATTTCGTGGTAAGCCTAGCCCTGAGTAAATGACAAGGATCTCGCAATGGCTACTAAAGACTACCTACTTACAGCCACTTTCTGCTGGTCGGATTTGATCTTAGCAAGCAATGACGGGTGCCTATGGCTCATGTCTGTGCCGTAAAGCGCTTCCAACTAGCATCGGAATCAACTCCAAGCGCAGCAGGTACCGAAGCCAGTGTGCCAGAATGGGCTTGCGCGGGCGAACCAAACGCGCCATCCAAAGTGATCTACCCTGGCTCCGGAGTGGCTGGGCAGTCCATATGTATTGGCTGTCGTTGTCAGGAGTCAAGCAAGGGCGCCTTTGTCTCCCACCTCTAGAAACGGGTGATGTGGGCCGTTTGACCCCCTGCTGTCGGGATAGCATGGGCCCGTTGCCAAGTGTGATGTTTCTGGGGATTCAACAGCGCTACTGGAATCCAGGCAGACCTTCGAATTGATCACTTGGGAGGCTTCCACGAATGGGGGCGGCAATTGATTGTGGAGACGCTTTGGATTTGGCTAGCTAGTTTTACCACATCTACCGTTTTCCATGCAGCGAGTGCTGTGCCCTCCAGGAGACATCGTCTCTTGCCCTACTGGCTTGTCACACGGATATGCATCTTCTTCATGGTTCAGAGCCAGAACATTACGACGATCTACGTGTGAAGACCCCCCCACTGCAATACGGGGCGCCTGATCCTCTGCTGCGGTTTTCTGTGGGGTATGGATGGCCGGTGCGCGATTTCGCTTACCAGCAAAGTCTTGGGGTGTTCTTGTCACGGGGACGGGGTACATCCTGTCCTTCGAGATGTTAACATGAGGCGATTGCTCTACAGCAGTACTCACCATCTCCACCTTTGTCTTAGGCCAGGACGGCTCATTAGATGAAGTATACGTGTAGTGTTTGTGCATCCTACGGACTTGAATGTAAACGTCGGCTTTGTATCGCTCTCTTAGGCGGTCGCATCGTGCTAATAGACTCTTCGTTGCCTTGGTAAAGTTCTCACCAGACCTGTCTCGCTTCTTGGCGAGACGCTGACTCTGAGATGCCATGTTCGGCCTCCGGAGCATTGCTTTCGCGAGAGTGGTTATCGCCTGACAGTCTATCCTTAAATACTTCTAGAACAGAACGTGAACAATGTTCAACAATGTTAGCATTTTGGATCTTGGGCCCAAAATGGCCTTCACTGTCGCCGTTTTCCACCAGACGACTTATGTCGGTGCAGGTTCTGGCCTATGGGCCACACCTGGACAGGAGAAGCCAAGAATAGCCATGGTTTATTTTTAGCTTGGTTACCTCAGTAGTTGGTTTGCAGCGCTGCGCGCCATGAACGAGCTACCCCAGCACTTTTGGCACTTTAGGCCCACAAGCTCCTTCTCGAAGCTTCTGTGGACAGTGACTGCCCGCATACGCTAAATCTGCAGCCTCTGATCGTAGATCGCGATGAAGAAGGCCACTGGACCGACGACATGTCGAAATGCTGCGACCCTCTCACTGCTACCGGTAATACCATCGTAAAGGCATCAGCTTCCCCTCATCTTTCACTTTAAACTGTTGTGGGTCTGTTTCATTCCAATACGTTTTTCACAGACGTAGACGAGGACGTTCTTGGAGTGCTGTGCTCTTGCCTCTACAGTGCTCCTGCAAAGTGAACACACCGATGAATCATATCAGGAATAGTGAGGGAGTTGGTCCTTCCATAGCGCCCATCCCGCTATTACCCGAACCCCCTTCCGTACTTCCCGACAGCGAGCCTGCCTCAGCAGACTCCTGCGTACGCGAAGTCTCTTGCGCAAATTTCTGCGCATGCAGTTCCGCTTGAGCGTATACTTGCGTAGGCTGGTCTGCTTGACCGTACTTCTGCAGAGGCAAGTCTGTTTGAGCGCATGTCCGCGTAAACGGCTTTGCTCACGCACGTTTCTGCGTACACAGGTATGCTGAAGCAGTCTTTGCGTATGCAGGTGGTCTCTAGGCTTGATTAGCACAGAACTCATATGAGAGCAGATCCAGGCTCCGTAGGTAGATTAAGTTGAGGCACAAGGTGACAAGATATACATAGCGTGAAGATAGTCTACCGAGACAGTGGGAGTATCCACTGATACTGTGTGTTAATACTGTGTAAACGATATCGAGAATCGCCCGAGCGATCAGCAAAGGCAGAATATTAAAATAAATACATAGCGTGAAGGAAACAAGGCGCTGCTGGAAAAGTGCTTGGTCCATACCTTCGACACCACCTTGGAACGAAGTCCCGTGTTGGGTCAGCGGTACACCAATATTTTTGGCATAACAGTATGCCTACCGTACCACTACGAACACTGTACTAGTACGAATATCATACTGGTACGAAGAGTTGAGGTCCTCGAATAGCCATACTGGTACGATTATGTTGCACGAATTGCCATACTAGTTGTGAGGGTCACGGCTGTAGAGAGTAGGTTCAAAGTAGTAGATAGATTGTGATGACCCGTAGGGTCAGATCTAGATACAAGATGTAACGCGAAGAAGAGGAGAAAGAGATCGCGCTGTGCGAGCGGCGCGTCGCCGCAAGAAAAGGGGTCATGGCTTCGCCATGACTCGCGATACCCTTGACACCACCCTGGCACGCGATCCCGTGACACCGGTACGAGCAGCATACCTGTCACGGGATCGCGTGCCAGGGTGGTGTCGAGGGTGTCACGATTCAAGCTTCACCCAAGCTGGGTCTCCTACTTCGAGCTGGCGATAACTTCTCCTTCGCATAAGTCACGCTGTGTACTAGAGTCTTAGATGTGGGACATTCTCATATGTATGCTTTTTTTGTTCCATACGACAACTTCTGAATCTCATAGGAACAATCCTATGACACAGTCACCTATGACAGTGCCACTGTTGACTACGGTGGCCATAATCCACAGGTGCGCCTTGCGCTTATTCACACTTCGTCGTTGGCCGGCCATTTCCCATCGGCTCCAGAAGCACGCCTCCTGACTTCGTTTGGAGTCGGCCTCCTCCCCGTCGCTTCCCGCGCAGATGGTTGTTTGTCAGTATTGGCCCGACGCGCAGTGTGATCTTTGGCCGTCCATGAATCCCGCGGAACCTGAGTGGCGGTACCCATCTCAGTGTTTGACACCGCCCCAAAACGACTGCGATAACGATCTGTCGATATCTGTCGAGCAGTTTCGTCCGTAAACGAGCCGATCCACTGCGCTGAGCCGTTCGTAGATGATGCCTTCTTGACATCAAAGAGGTCTGCCAAGGTGGTGATAACTACTTGGTCGCTTTCGACGTCTGCAATCAACTCACCAACGCGATAAATTCTTTGCTGGGCAACCGTCTCAGAGGCCGCTTTACAGACCTCTAGACACTTCTTCGAAGCCTTGAGGTCCTCCTCCAACCGTGATTTCTCGCTTTCATCTTGACTTGTCCCATTCCGGGGCAAGGATGCTAAGCGCTCATGCAACCGACCGATGGTTTCCGAGAAGTTATCCCGGTTTTCGTCGAGTGTTCGGCGTATCATCAGCTGTGCTTCGAATCGCACCTGGTCGTTTCCACTATTGGTCGGGGGCATTTGTTGCTTTAGAAGGTCCCCATCGCTCGCCAAGGTCTCAAGATAATGCTGCGCATCCTCACAGATTCGCAGGCATCGCTCTGTCACAACCCGCTCATCCTCCAGGTCTGTGGTCGTGCCAGAGGCATCCACGCTGCCTGCAATTCCCCTAGTCAACCCATCCATCTTTTCGTCAATGCGCTGTAGTCGAACATTAAGGCGGTACATGGTATCCATGATCATCTCGCTGTATTCCTCGAGGACTTCCCGAGAAGCTTGAGATGTTTGCCTAACGTGATGTAAGCCACTGTAAGAGGAGGACTCGAAATCAACAGGACGGGTAACCAACATGGTGATTGTGCCGAGGCCTATCGAGATTGTTTCCTTGTAACCCGACAAAGCGTCCAAGAAATCGTTGATGTCGCCCCGCATGAACTCCATCTTTGCCCAATCTCGGAAGCCCACTTTAGACTTCCCGCTGAACACCTTCATGGCTTCCTCGAAGTCGTTACATAATTGGCTGCATCGACGAATGGGGTCTTTGAGAAGGGCCATCATGTCGGATTCTGTTTCGACGACCTTGTGTAGCGCGTCAAGGATCCGTAAGAAGTCCTCGAGCTCTGCTTGTAGTCGGGACAGAGTTCTATCCCGACCTTTATAGCGACTCACAGTCTCGACAAGCAACTTTACAGACTGAGCTGCTGTCGTGAGTAGCGCAAGTACAGACGTGGTGATGCTTAAAGGGTCCGCCATGCTTGGAAAACGTTGCCAACCGAACACCGTCTCTGCTTGGATTGGCCGTGTCGCAGGTATGAACTGTGGCGGGGAAGTCACGGACGATAAACAGTGAATTTATGTTCGAAACGCGGGCCCCATTGCTTGCATTAAGCCACACTTTGGTTGGCGCACTTAGCGCCGCGCTCAACCTAGTTGTGCTGTGGGGAGGTCTTGTGGGCCCCACCTGCGGGTGATACCCCTACGGAGTACAAATTGGCGGGATGCCATGGTTGCCGTTCTTTTGCATGAAGGTAACGCAGGTGGGCGATTCAACCTTGTGCTTCCCCAGCGCTAGAGCACCTCAAACACCGCGAGAGCTCCCGCTTTCCGCGATGAAATTTTGGCTTGGTGACAAGCGTAGCGAGACTGACGTCGGGCTAACTTCCTCGGCTGCATGTCTGGATTTGCTGCTATCCGCATCACATTGATATGGTGAGAATGATACGATTATGGTGATGACAAAAGTCAAATGCTCTATATTGACTTCGTGAGAAGGAGAGAGTCCTGAGGATGGGCCGGCTGACCGGCGAACAGTTGATCGGAGGCGACGGTAATCCGATTGGTGCGTTGTGGGCAGTGCTCTGCGTCGGGCAGATGAAGGCGCCAGAATTCTGCGCCCCAGCTCCATCGATAGAAGTATCGTTCGGCCTGTTCCGGTATCTTGGTTTTTGCCCCTCTTCTAGCTCGCCATTCTTCTTTCCTGCTGCTTCTGCCTTTCGAATAGATCTACTAGATCTTTGCCGTACCTAGAGCAAAAGTTTGACCGGTACGAATTGCCATACTAGTACAACCACCATACTAGTACGAACGGTAGCATTTCGTTACGACAACTTTTGGTCGCGGTGCTCTGTCATAGGTATGCTTGCACACCTTCAAATTCCGGTGCTGTATTGCTTTTTCGTCCCCAGGATGGTGTCGAGGGTATCGCGAGTCTAACTTTCACCATAAGCCCTTTCCTTGCGGCGACGTGCCACTCGCTTAGCGCGATCTCTCTTTCCTCTTCTTCATGTTACTTCTAGATCTGACCCTGCGGGTCACCGTAATTCATTTACTACTCTCAACCTGCTCTAAAACCGTGATATTCACACTCATTTCTCATATCTCTTGGAATTCACGCTCTTGCAGTTGTCCAAGATTCTCCTCTCAGGCCGTTTGTCTCAGAGAAGGCCAGCCTGATATGCAGCCATTGAGGGTCCTTGAACGTCCCCTTCCTCACGACTCAGAATCTCGAGCATCCGGTGCATTCAAAATACCGTTGTCGCCGCTTAGTGAGCCATCATCCCTAATCTTATGCGCCAGGAAAGGCTGAAAGCTGATCAGTCGGTTCGAAGTTCCATTGGACGATCCGCCCACAATCCAGTTTAGGGCATCACCTTCCTGACGATAAATATTTCTACGACCCGCATAGCTCAATAGTCCCACGCTGGCCTTAATCACTTACGCATAGCACTCATGTTTGGTTGTCGTCCGTATTGACTCGGGTGAATTCTGTCACCAAGCTAGCGCTCTGAGTAGCATGCAAATGACTGCCTGGAGACATCCCACTGCGCTAATACCGATTTGATCAGGCGGGTGCATTGGGAGCCAATCATATACGCGCCACACACCTACCACGACACATGTTTTTCTCAATAGCCTGTCCTACTTCTTCTGCCTTAATCATAATCTCACGTACCCCGCTTCTCCCTCACTGGGATGGCTTGCACTCGATCGAATTCGCGCGCTGAAAAGGATGGTTGCTCTACTCCTGTGGTCCAACGTAAAGGTAGCAGCTGTTTGCTGTCTAGAGCTATGCGCAACTGACCATTAGCAGGCAAGCAGTTCCAAAACCGCGTCGACAAGAACCGTCGTCAAACGAGCGTTCCATCGCATCTCACGACACGACGAAGAAGCCCTATTTCAACTCGGCGCTGACGCCGACGGCCGTACCAATCTCGGCGAAAGCCTCGGACAGGCTCACACACGCCATCCAGATGGTTGTCGGAAACGACGCCAACAGCCGGATGCCCCCAGATCTTCCACGGAGGAGCGCCCTTGAAGAGATCACGGCAGATTGCTCGCCGCCGCAAAGAAGAGACGACCGATTCGGTAGCATATTGGGCCAGAAAGGAGACGTGGCCGCGGCAATACTTTGAGCAGGACTGGAGCATGGAGCGTCACTTGCGAGGAAGAAGTCTTAAGAGAAGACTGCTCCACATCGTGACCCGCGGTATGAAACCATACTTGCGACCAAAGGAGGCTGCATGAACAACTCCTCCCAAGGCATAGAAGCAAGCAAGTCCATCATAAAGATGTTGCTTGAGACGTATCAAGCCAATCCACGCAGTTCTCTTATCTCGCGAAGATATCTTCGAGGCTACCCGTCGCATGGTTGCAGAGCAGCGCGTGTTACAGTCACTCGCGACATCACTTCGCTGATCGTCTCATGCGCAGAGCTTCTTGCTACCTACCACGCTACGGAGCCCGGATGCTTGATCGGAAGCATGAACGAGGGGTGGAGTAACTCTATTCCGCTTACCGACATCCGCCCGCAACTTGAATACTCCGTAAGTTCAGGCCTGAAGCCTTCATCATTACTAGTGAGTCTTTGTACCAAGTCTCTAGGAGGCTGTCAATCTATTAGGTGGGCTTGCTGCACAGAGTCATTTAATTCTTGATCCGAACGCCTTGCTGCAAGATGGTGATTTTCCAACTAGATATCACCATGAGCACTATTGGGGCAGTAGAAGTCAAAGCAACTTCTCTTTCTGAAGCTATTTAAAAAGAGAGATTGGAGCGGCGACCACGTCCTCACGAGCGTTAACCCCGCCACCGTCAGAAGGCAAAAGTCTGCCATCGAAAGCTCTGCTACTGATGGTAGTGGCAGTCCTGGTGATGTATTGTTGGATCACTTCACACCTGCATTCGCTGTGATCCAAAATCTGGCTTCGTAGTGAAAGCACCTCGTTCTTGAGCGCTGTTGCGCACACCTGAAGATTTATCCAATCTTCTTCTATCTGCTTCTCCTTAGCGGCAAGATTTATCTCGTATTGCTTTGAATTTTGCCGGTATTGTTTTGTAGCGGCTTGGTTCTTGACGCGATATGGTCCCTTCTTCTGTGGCTTAATGCATTTGGCCTCCTCAGCCCTGAATAAGACATCGTGTGTGGTGTCTGCTGTGGGCACAAAGCGTTGCGTAACCTTCGACCGCTTGTTTCTATCGCGCGTTGCATTGTTCACTAGTCCGCTACTTTCTATTGAAATAGGTTCGAATTGATTTTCTTGGAAGTGCCACGAGGCTGCGTTCGCAGTAGGAAGAATCTCGATGGCAGTTGGCCATTGTGCCAATTGGCGTGAGTCTACCTGATTGCCTTGGGCTCCCGACCAAGAATACGGGGGCCCAGTGCTGCAGGGCGGTGTCCCACATGCCGTTATATTGTTCGAGATAATTGAGGTCTCGGAGCTGGATGAACAATGGTTATCTTTTTCGGCCCCCCAGAACGTAGAGCTCGTTGTGCCAATCAAGCCGTCTGGAGGAAATAAGGCCTCCATGGCTTGCACTGAAGAGTCTGGTTGCAATCACTGTTGACATTGCTCATAATCGTTGGCGTGCAATCCGAAGGGTTCCGGTAGTAAGACGTCGATGTACGTGTCCATCTGCTGCGGCTCAGCTACTCAAGGCAGACCACGGTGCGTTAAATGGCGTCCAAAGTAAGTAGTGGCTGTTCGTCAGTCAATTGACTGCGGATCACACTTCCCACCGATCGGTTTGTGAGAGGCCCCAGGCGTTGTCAACGATGAGTTGCTTTGCAAATAATACTGACAGGATTTCGAGGAAAGGAAAAAGCTGGTTCGGTACGAGCTGGACGACCACGAATAGGCAGGTGTAGTAGCGGTGGCTAGCTAGATCAAGAAAAGCGCTTGCGAGAGAGGTTAGGTGATTCCTCAGTATGGACATGTCAAAAGGTTGGTGCCTCCATACTATGCAAGTACATGGTAATAACCGAACGTAAAGGCGGTAGGTCCAAATGCAACCGTGAATGCTTCCAGGAAATTCACCATACCGTGCTTCCAGTCAGCCTCCCAGCCAAGCAATCTCAAGGACTGTTGCGGCGGTTCGTTGTCGGATAGGGCGCGGACGGCTCGTACGGTCGTTATGATTGGAGCGCGCAAAGAACGGCCGTTAATTCAGACAGCGATTAGCAAAGAAAAGCAACAATGACAGCCAATCGGACCTAGCTCCTGCACATCGCTGTACAACACACCGCACGCCCCTTTGAGTGATCCCTCAGCGGGGGAGGCGGGGAGATGCGTTCTGCTTGGCCGCCTTGTCTTGTGGGTGGCGTCCATGCTGAGCCAAACAATATGAACAGAACTTTACATCTCCCTTCCAATAACCCCTCCTTACGACATCGATATATGTACTGCGCTGCAAGGCCGCGACCTAGTGGGAAAACAGGACGCCACGCAGCGTCCCAACAAAAAGAAATTCAAATCAATGCTACATCCCATAACCGGGCTCACCTCGAGCGTGTATTCCTTGTTGACCAATGACTGAGAAATACTTCGGAACCCGATGATCACGAATCAGAGGGCGAAATAGCAAGTCCAGAGATACTAATGCACATTCACATGATAGGTGTAAGTTGGGGAGGGGGTGAAGAAGGCGAACCAAAGGTGGCATGCTTGATTGTCATTCCGCCTCGGGTCTTATTGGTGGGGCAAATTACTGCACATTGAGCTTATCTAAGCAGTTCTGGTTTGGCTCGAACCCAGTCAGATGGGCAAAAGCATTCCCGTGCCCGGAGAAATCGGAGTTCACTCGCCGCTTGATGATCTTTTAACAGTCGCATGTGTCGCATCCGAATTTAGGAGCCTGGTGAGACTTAGCAGCTACATGCTCATCGCGAGACATCCACGAAGGCCATGTTTGAAGGCAAGTAATGCAGGCAAGATTCATCGCTGGAATCGTATGATTATATGATGGTGGAACAGGAGTGATGGTAGTCCATATAATTGTGAGAAGAACGTGTGGAAAGATGCATGATATACATTCAGTCGGTACTATATTTAGGGGACATCTTGTGTGGCAAGCGTGTCGCGGACCACTCCAGTCCAAAGTGCGTCGTAGATCGCTTCGTGTTTGTTCGTAGAAAGCGTTACGCCCGCGATGTTGAGACATGTTGCCCAATTATCTTCGGGTTCGCAACGGGGGCTTAGTTGGCCTCCTGCAGTTGCAGCATGCGAGACGACGATGACTGCAACAGTCAAGCGTTGTAATTAACGCGGAGTTTCGAGGTTAGAGGGCGCAGTTCTGGCAGCACCATATCGCGAGCAGATCTGTTTGCCATCCACATCACAGTACCCCAGATCGTTGGTGAATCCAGAAGACGATGCGCGAACTCAGTGACCACTTGTCCAAGGGTACAACACCAGGAAAACAGGTGGCTGCTACTGAGAAGACGAATGCTGGCACACAGTTGCTAGCACACAGATGCTGACAAACAGAGAGCATGTTAGGTAAGCGTTGCCAGCGTCTGTGTGGGCTCCTCTGGTTGCATAGGCGCTGGCACATCTATGCTAGCACACAAGTGGTGGCATACAGACGCTAGCATAGATAGCACACAAAGTAGGCACTGCCAGCGATTGTGTGGGCTTCTATGTTGGCACATTGGTGCTAGCACACAGGCGATAGCATTGTCTCGTGCTGGCTGATCGACGAGGTTTTCCTGTGGCTCATGATGTGGCTCAGGTCGACATACAATATGGCATACAGTCCCCCCCCCCCCCCCC
>JFFI01001491.1:20413-43626 GCA_001563125.1 Colletotrichum salicis
ACGGCAAATACTTGCTGTACTTGACAAGCGTTCTCAAAGACGTGAGGCAGAAATAATTCTATGGAGCGAGAAAGAGGAAGCAACATATGCTCGTTACTATCGATACAATCCCTTGCTGGTGTTTAGCCTTTGCCAAACACCAAACTAGTCATGGACTGAAGCAATCTGAGCAAACACCTTGGCGCATGATTCGTATGCAACGTAAAATTAAAGAACGCGATCGAAGCGAATAGAAGTCTGTGTTTCGCATCACGACCAGCCTTTGATTATTCCAACCACAGCGACGTGAGGAGATTTAACACTTCTTGCCGTAGGCCTGCTTCATCATGAATCACGAAATGCGCACCGCTTAAAGTGGCTGATGCGGATCTGCAAATTGCTACAGTCGCTCATGGATGGAGCCCAGCGATGCGTCTGTATAGATTTTGCGGGAATGTTCCCAAGAGTCTGGTGCCTTGCTGGCCATCGTGTACCCAAGCATCCACGTTCCGGATTGGGAACCGCGATCAAAGTTCACGTCGCTGGACCGCAATCCCTTTGGCGGGCTTCATTGCACATCTTAGATCTAGTATTCTAGGCTTAGCCGGGTCACTGGCACATGAGCTGGCTACATGGCCAACCGGGACTCCGCTCCCGGATGTCAAATAAACAAGGCCAGCCCACGGAAAGCCGAATCCCCGATGATCAAGCGCGACACCCAATTCGCTCATGTATTGTCTGTCCTATCGAGTGCTGCAAGGCGACAATACATACAAGTGCGGGGGAATAGCAAATCAAACGATATTGTTGATTTATTCCCATTATCTCCGCGAATCAGAAGATTCATTTCCAGATAGATTTGGAGAAAAGCTGGAGACCAATGTCCTGTCGCCTTGCAGCACTCGGTGGGATAGTAACCATTCTTTGAGTTGCTTGTTCAAAGTTTTGTTTACGCTACTGCACATGGTTCCTAAGCAGTGAATTGCAGCGAGCGCAGAGAGGTGGCGTTGCTAGTGAGTGCAACGCGTCGAAGCGCGCTTCCGCGGTAGGCATCAACTTGGCCCTCACCTCGTACGGACACAGGTCCCAGATACGGTGTTTGTACCTTCAGGAGCCATCTCGGCCGGTGCTGCTTTGACCGTCATTCATGTCCCTGCGTACTATCATGCGCTTTTTTCTTTAGTTGCTTATATAAACATCTACCAAAAACCTGTTGGGTAACTTGGAGGAACACAAGTCTGAACCCCTCTGCTGGGCACGGAAATGTATCTGCGTTTTGAATCATGGCCAGTGACTCACAAGGCAGATTACACTATCACACTGCATCATGGCCAGGCAGTCACCCGAGGTTAGCGTTCTGACACGAACCAAGGTCCCCTCAGAGTGTAGTTCCCGACTGCAGCGCAAAAGCTGCCCCGGTATTGCGAAAGATGGCTGTTCAAGGACTGTGACCAGAAAAGGGAGGGATGGGATGGGTGTAATTGCACTAATGATGCATCGTGGCCTTCGCAATCCACACACAAACGTCTGCAATGTTACTGCTCATGCCTTGAGCAAAAACCCTTGGTTCCAGGCGGTCGCGGTCAGTGATGTTTAGTGGAACTGTGCGAAGCGCTACCTAACTCTTATTGTCTTCTGCTTAGCTGAGGAGAAGACAGCCAATAAAAGCCTAATATCCGCCCTATAGCTCCCCTAATGGGTACTTAATAGCCTACCTCCTCCTAATATAAGCGCCTATTAAGGTATATCCTGATAAAACTATGCTATAGCGCCTATAACCAGACCGTCCTAATCGTCGTAGATAATTATTTCTACTAATACTCTTACTACTATTACTATGGTAGAGTCGCCTGTTGGCTCTCTTTCTCCCGATAAATACCGGTTACAGTACTTCTCTTACGACGACTATATAGAATTGCGAAATTCCTAGGACGAGTATCTGAATGCGGAGCTCGCTTCTATCCGATGCTCTATCGATAACGTCAAGCGGGAGTTGAAAGCCGATATTAAGGAGCTTAGAGACAACGTCATAACCCAAAATCAGCGTCTTGGGCGTCTCGAAGACCAGACACAACGTCTAGAGGCCGAGGTTCGCCAGTCCCAAGCCTACATGCGCAATAAGGGATTGAAGAATCCAACCCTCCCCATCAGACCTGTTGTCGTGTATCGCCCTGGACATGGCATTCTCGAGCCGGAATCCTCACGATTTCCTCGAAACGCGGACGAGTTTTACGCCCTGAGGGACCCGCAAACTGACCGGCACCGGTCCATGCTGGCCTACCTTGCCGTCTTCTACGACGTCCAACTCAGAAGTGCTGGTCATTTGCCTGAAGAGGAAAGCAACAGCGACGATAGTGACGACGACGAAATCATACTCGAACACCCTGACCTCGTCGTGGAGAAGTTGGAAGACATACTCGGCCTGAATGAAGATAAAATTACCAAGTTCAAGGAGAGAGCTCTGCAAATGGCATCACGAGCGCCATCGAAACCCATCAAACGCTCCCAAATATCCTGGCCTGGAGATGGACCTATTCCTGGCCCACGCCGACAAAGACTCGAATTACGTATCACTGCCGAGAATCAGCCATACTTTTATGATCCCGATCGCCCGAAGAGTGTGTCCTCTGAAGGCTTAACCAATGCACATGTTGGATGGGGTACACGTTCAACGCCTTCCTCGCAAAGGGCACGACTACAGTGGTCTCCCAAGCTGGCGCACGTGTCCGAGCCACCCAAACCTGAACCAGAGCGACCGAAGTCTACGTCTAAGAGTACCGAGGCTGAGTCAACAGATACCGATAACGATACACACGTGTTTACGAACTCGCCGGAACGGTGATCTCAGAAGACACGGGCGGTTGAAACCAGTGGCCCATCAGCCAGGCGGATACCGCCACCCCCAGGGTGGTATACAATTGTCGACTCAATACTTTCTACGATGGAACGTGGAATGGCAATGGTCAAGTCCGCACGGGTTTTGGGTGCATGGAAGGAGGTTTGCGAGCAGGTCTAGGACGTGTGTGAAAGGAGCTGGAGAGTGACTGAGCTATCTTTTCAATGATGAACAGCTTGGCTCTCGGCTTTTTGGCACCGCGGTTACCCTTAGGTATATACTGACACTCGCCCCTTGAGCTTCTCTGTATAGCACTTCGATCGGGATGGAGTGCTCCGATATGAGACAGGATGTCAACCAGCTCGACCTGGCCTTTAAATGCAAACGGGTTCAATTCCTCCCAAACAGGAGTCCCAGGACATGTTTACTGGCGGTTCTCATGTGGTCTCATGTTCAGGACAGGTTGTATAGTATTTCAATCTGAAGTGAACATATGCAATCCGGAGAAGCTTCTTCTCTAACCCTATTACCTACAGCCAATCAGTAAAGTATCGCAGCTCATAGTCCATCTACTTTTGTTGGCCCATTAACGGCGGCGGGTCACTTGACGTCCGATCCATCGAAGGCTCCATGGGATAAAAAAATAGCCGAATCGCGTCTGTTCCTTTGAGCCACAGCATTACCGTTACGCATAGCCCTTCGCATGGCTCTCCGCGGCGTGTCCTCATCTACGGCGTCTTGGACCCCGGCACGCGTAAGCACGTATCCATGGCACACGAGATCTGATACGCCTCCCTCTTCCTCCCCCGCAGCTTGCTCGAGGCCGACACTGAGGAAAGCCGGCCACACCACCTTGACTACATCTTGAGTTGAGAACCCCACCAGCTTCGGGGTTTTCTGCAGTGGCTGATGCCCTCCTTTTTCCTGACGCGGTGGTGACACCTTCGCGCGATTGTCCAAGGGAACTGTGTCTATCCATGGCGGCAGTTGCTGCCAATCGTCCAGGGTCTCGAAGGTAAAGCATGGCTCGACTCTTTCGTGTAGCCTTTGTACACGTTGCCAAGCCCCACACAGCATGCTTGTAAGGTTGCTAAGACGTGATCTCAGTGCTGCGCGCCGATCGGCCGTTACCCAGCCAACTATAGCCGCCATCACATCCTCGATCACGTGCTCGGCACACGCGTCTTGACGCATCCTCTGCTTCTCCGGCAATACCTCGAGCAGCACGGCTCGAACAAGTGTGTCTTGAAAGGCATTCGTCGTAGGCAGTGCGTCTAACAACTCTTGGGCATCACTGTCCTGTGAAAAGTACGTTGGCCGGAAGACGTATCTGGTCAGCGCTCTAGCATAGATGATCAGGCCCGCGGTTGCCCTCATCTGCTTCGCTTGGGTTGAATTCGAGGCCGGTATGGGAATTGCACGCTGTATGGCTACGTGATCTCTAACGCGATCCCAAAAACTCAGATTCTGTAGCTGGTCTTCGTCGATATCATGACCGAGGAACTCCCAAAACAAGGCTGAGGCGTCTTTGAACGACGAGGCAAGGATATCGGTTCTGACATGGATAGTTAGCATCTTTCATACCGTGCTCAAAAGATTTGTGCATACATTTCCACTCTGACATCTTTGAGAGATGTCATCACAGCAGTGTAGGACATGATTGTTGCGAGCTTGCTCTCTGCGGCTGCTAAAGCCTTCGAATTGGTGCCTAGCTGGTCATCGGTGGACTGCAATCTGCTCTTGAGCGTAGTGATTTCCTCCTTGGCCGCCTTAAGCTGGTCTTTTTGTCCGTTAATGATGCTCTCAAGCTCCGTAATACGAGCCTCGTGTTTCTTGCTGGTCGCGATAGACCTTTCGACATCTTTCTCGAGGAATTCAGCTTTTTTCTTCCACGTCGAGGAAGTGTCCTGTTCAGTTTTAAGTTTCCGGTACGCCGTTGCTTTTTCCTCCAAGACCTTTTTGTAATATTTGTTGTGCTCGTCAGTTTTTTTCTGGAACACCTCTTTCTCAACGTTTCGATCTGTGATTACTTGGGTCAATTTTTCGAGGTTCTTGCTGAAAGCGGTTCTCGTGTCACTAAGTTCCTCTCGAAGTCTGTCATGATCCGAGACCATGGCCTTCAGACCCTGGAACCCGTTCTCGGTGCAAAATCTTCCGAGGACAGAAATGAACTCATCGAAAACACCTTCAGGTCCTTGGCCGTGAGTGGGCTTGCCTGCCTTCGGAGGATCGTGGGTCGGTGGTGGAGTCATGATAGCGGCAAAGAGGCCGTTAGCCAAGGAGTTGCCCAAGAGAGGAGTAGACAGACAAAAAGCGAAGATGCCCGTTGTGCTCAATTATGCTTGGTTGTGCACACATTACGGCTTATCAACTCGAAACCTCGTCTACTCAGTCCGGATCACCCCTCCCTTCACTCTTCCGCGAATGACAGCTTCACCACTGCCTATCGAGGCTTGACATTGATGATGCGACCAGCGAACGATCTGATATGCCTGAGGCGGTTGGAAAGTATTGAGTGAAGGATCCAGAGCCTGTAGGCAACTGCGACGATTATGCATGTTGGTAACAAAGTGCTGAATCTGCGCCCTACATGATGCAGTTGGCTCAGCATTAACAAGGGTGCAGCACGCTGGCACATGAGCCTCTCCCGTTACGGAGCGCCACGTCTCTCAGGGCATAGCGTGACGTCTTCTCGAAGCGCGACCGAGCCAGTCAAACAACGCATTACCTGCAATGGCGGCGGTCCTTGGCCGATCATTCGTACGGTTTCCCGGCTTTGTTGCAGAACGGCGTCAAAGTGAGGCGACCAAGGCTGCCCGCGCCGTTCGGCAACCAAAGTCGCCCCAGAACCAATAAGATTTTTGGCATCAATCAAACTCAATGTCATGGCTTGAGATTGGGAAACAGGCCGGGCTCCTTGTCGGGAATGGTACAGTATCCGGAGTGCTTACTCTCGAGATGGCCTAAGCACCGTCGTAGAATCTATTGCCATGGCTTTGTTCACGAGGCAAGGTAATCTGGCATTTGATGAGGCCGAGGTGAAATGCGTAACGATAGGAGCTAGTTCGTGAAGTATAAGTCAGATGTATTATGATCTTGTTTTCTTCAGACTTGCTACACTCTATTAGTGTTGGGTCAAGAAGGATAAGAGCCACACATGGCAGAAACTCGCCACATCCATCCATGTGGTCCGCCAGCATCCTCCGATGCTCATTCTGACCTAACAATTGATTGCAACGCGTATGTACGATCTGGAGACGAGGGGGGTCTCTAGGCAGTATGGCACGCAAGGGACAGCATTTTGTATTCGAGCAGACCCCTAGCCTACTTTTGCATCCTTGAGATGGCCTGCACAAGCCCCATTCTACATAAGCACACATGATTCCACACATCTATTCTCCAGAAATCTTGCCTGCATAGAACTATATGGGAGCAAACCTGCTTTCACGTACATCTGCTCAGTGAATTCTGTGTACGCCAAAACTTGTAGAAGCATATTTTGTCCATGCATGATCGGCTCAGAAAATGCCGTGGACCCGATAAGTATGAGTACAGATGAATGATGGACCAAGAACCCAGTGCATACACACCGCTACCCTTGTATGCCGCAGTGTTGTGGGAGAGTGTACCGGAGGACGAGCGGAGGGAAATCCCTGGAAGAAGCAAATCTGGAACGAGGAGGTGGCTAGACAAGCTACTTAATATCTGGTTCGCTCGCATACGTCGCAATCAAGACTCCGCTACGAAATGATCGCGTTGCGACAGCCTGTCACTTCGTTTGATTGGCTTGTTGGTCCCAGCAATTACCTTGATATGTACGCCAGGCAATGTGACGATAAGGGCTGGTCATATATACCTCTGAACACATCAGACCAGCCTTGTTCCCTCCTAATTCATGCACGCATAGCTTGACCAACAATTTCCTGGACTTGGCCACGTCTTCGGCAAGTAGAAATGCTGAAGGGTAAAATGCGAGTGACCAACATGCAGGAGCTGGCGCGACTCACCATAGCCACTAGAATCCAACAGGATGATCCGCAAGCCTGCGCGAGCTTGCTTGATCGAAAGAGAATTCTCGTCAGAAAGGCGTCCTGCCGTTTACTGACCCGCTAGAATTTCGGTATTGGATGGGGTCAAGTACCACGTTTATGTTTGAGCCAAAGAGTCTGAATCAGCCCATGGGTGCTTTCACACTACAAACGAGATAACACTATGGACGAAGTATAAGATACTCAACTTTTATGGTGGGGTTGAGATCCATGGACGTGGACATACGCAGTAAACGCCGGCAGCCCATATCGCCGCTTGGCATGGCGCTAGTAGCAAGCCACCTATTGCGAGATGAACATTTCTGGTTCCCCGCATCCCATACCGGCACTCTGGTTGGTCAACTTGCGGTGGGGGTTTGCTCTAGGAAAAGGACCGTGCCTATTCCCCCTTCTTCCGGTTGGACATAACTCGCTAAGCGGGTCTCAGCGACCTACAATGAGGGGTCGGGTGCGCTTGCAAGCAGCAAACGTTGAGGACGTGTCTGTGACAGATGCTCAGTACCTCACAGCTGTGCCCCCACAGACATTCATTTAGACCCTCCTAGCTAATGAGTTCAGTCGTAATCGACGCGCCGGTGCGGCTTGGAAGAACAAGGCGCTGTTGGTTTGCAGCTCAGTGTGATAATCCTAAGTAAGAAGGGCTTATGAACTATGTTTCCCATTGGTCTATTCCACAGAACAGCTATATATGACTCCTCTGCGCGACTTTTCTACTTGTGTTACCTTTTCATACGCATTCATTCCTAAGAAACCTAACCGCAAGACTAAGACTGCATATATTGCAAACTCAATGGGCGTAGAGCTGGACGGATTGTCTAATCTAGAGGTGCTGTGTTTTGGGCAGTTGGCAGCAAAGTAGATCTGGAAGGCGGTGTAAGCCATAACAGTGGTTCTTGCACTTATCCAGTTGGTTAGGCTTGGACCCAGAAAGAATTTGGAGACAAAATGTGTTACGTAACAAGGATTAGAACCACAACCCACGAAATGTCTGTCATGTGCTTTATCACGTGTATGTATATCACCTACATCTCGAATATGGATCCTTTTCTTTTGTCTATTTCCACTTTGATAGATTAAGCCACTTTACTACCCTCCGTATGCCCAATGTTGCGTGCCATAACTCGTGACAAAATGACTCATTTCCATTCTAGAGCTATGACATATGATATGATGAATTTCCCAGTTGAGTTGTTCCACGATCAATCATTGTGACCCCAAGAATAACCTCGCCTCAGTGTCCCAGCCTTTCTGGTTTTGACTAACCATCCATCCGCATCGGCCAAGGCGCTCGATGGTGACCCCCTGTTTGCAAGAAGAAACGATAGAATGTCAGCGGGGCTGAGCTGCGACTCCGGCACGACGCTCGCAAACTGAACTGCCAGCTGCTGTACACCTGCATTCTTCTTGTCTCGGGTCTCTGCATCAGGCATCTCCTTCTCTGAGTATTCGAAAACAGTGCAGAACAGCTTCTGAATCACCTCGGCATCGGCGGGTCCGAACTCGATTTTCTTGTCGACGCGGCCAGGCCGGATCAGAGCGTCGTCCAAGTGCTCAATGTGGTTTGTTGTCATAATAAGCATACGACCTTCCTGCGAAGCCACGCCGTCAAGGACATTAAGTAGTCCAGACAATGAAAGAGATCCATGAGGCTTTGTTGAGCTACGTGATGCGTCTGAGCCCAAATCAGATTCGTCGTTATCAGCATCTCGAGCTCGGGTTGTTCCGACTGCGTCAACGTCTTCGAGCAGAACGACGCAGCGCTGGGGAAGGTCGGCGAACAGAGCACTAAGCCGCATATCGTTGATGTCGGCAAGACTGACAACATAGATATCGAGACCGAAGCACCCGGCAACAGACATACTGAAGCTCGACTTTCCGGTCCCCGGGCGACCGTACAGCAGGTAGCCTCTCCGGTATGGCAGCCCGCGATCGGCGTACCAAGTACGAGAGTTGGGGTCGAGAAAGGCGCGAATGTCGTCCAGGAGCGTTTGCTTCAACTCTTCCTTCATAATGACGGTTTTGATCGGCCTGATTTCTCGGGTCATGGTTCTTTTCCAGCCATTGTTGTGGTGTTCGAAAATTGAAGTTTTGTTTTCTGAAATTCTCAGGTATTCAAGACGGCATTCACCCATGAGGTTTCGTACGACCTGGGAGGAAGCGCCAACACAAGAAACAGTCATTGTCTTGCGAGGAAATAACGCCACCTCATTTTGCGTGCATTGCAGAAAGAACAGATGCCCTTTGTGCCAAAAGTACAGTCGTTCTCTCCACGGGGTAAATCGGAGGGGCTTCTTGGTCGTCGTGTCGTAGTCTGGATGAAGCAGGGCTCGTCCTCGCCTGCTGTCGACGCTGGCAAGGGATGAACGGGCCTTTTTGGCAAAGTCTTGGGAAGAGACCCAGCATTCGAGCATATCATACATCTCATCAGGATCGTGGACGTCGGTTCTAGATGCTGAGGGACATTAATACTGTGCTGAAGCATTGGAAAGGAAGGGCCACCAACTTAAGTAAGCATCTACGAAGCCTCCCACGCTATTGCAAATGAATCTGCCACCAAAAATGAACATTCCGCAGACGCACAACGTCATGGCAAAGCTATCCAGGGTGCCGTTGAGAAGCTGGTTCAGCGCCGCCATGGCGCCGGTGAAGCCAGGGAAGAAGATGTCCACTAGGGAGACCTGAGTAGCACTCGAATGGTGCATAGTGTCGATTTGAAAAGTGTCGAATGAAATGTGGGTAGTGATCAATGAACCAAGGGTAATGATAGTTTAGGATCAACTTATTGACCGATTTTGAACAGTAGTATAGCAAAACAAAAAGCTGTGTATACAGTTGTGATTCGGAGAATACTGTTGTACGGGCGTTCACCAGCAGAACTGGGCAAAGGGCCGGTCTTTTATATTTTGAGCTCTGCCTTGAGAACACCCGACAAACCTCACCACGAAGCAGCTGCAGGCCTAATCATAGAACTCGATGCGGCGTGCTGCCGTTGGGTCTGGCCACAGCATGTTGAAGGAGGCGTCATGCTAACCCCCTGCTGTCAGGCAAGAGCTGGTCTCACCGGGGAGCGTTCCGAGTTACACCCATGACTTTCACTGGAATGATCGTCTACCTAAATCCCTAGACAGCACACCGGGCATCCTGGCTTCGCTCGTTCGTCGCTTGGGGCTCGTCGGGAATCCGTTTATGGATCCTGCTGTAGCCGCTGTCCTGGTCGACGCAACCTCGGGCACATTCTTGCAATTGGGCGTTCCTGGCTATGCTAACGCGTTTAGGCATGAATTATTTCTATCTGAGGTCTATCTTTTGGGATGCCAGCTTGCACTTCTTATGTTGCGTTCTCATGCAGCTACAAATCTCTCTAGAGTGGTGGGCTTCTAACGCGTTTCAAAGACCCACACGCGAGTGAATGGATTACGAATGAACGGTGGATGGATGATTGGTGGATGGATGGATGGTGGGGAACCTGACGTCGAATGATATGGGGCAGTTTCGGGCCTATGTAAACCCGTGATCATAACTGGGGCTTCGCGACATGATCAGGCGTCAACGCGGGGTGACCTGCTCACAAAACTCCTGCCCCTAAAGAAAGATTTGGACAACTGCTTGCGCGCTGACATTTTGAGGTAAGCCCTGTCGAATGCTTCTACCGCCTTATCTAACGATTTTTCTTCGGCAAAGATCCTTCAAGTTCCCCTCTCTGATTGCTACCGCGACCCAACTCAAGATCCTGCGCGATAACCAACGCGAAACCTTGCACTAGACCTGACGAGAATACCGAATATTAAGCCGGCGCAACACCCGACGCGAGAGCGGCGACAGATCTGCTTCACCCCACAACGGTCGATGGAATGAGAAAGATTCGCACAAAGACTTCGTCAGACCACAAGCTCGTCAAGAAGTGCGAGAAGGAAGTATGTGCACCCAGGACTTCAATGCGATTAACGCTCACTTAGGAATAGACCGGACATAAGTGTTCAAATCCCAAATGGCAGGACTTCAACGACTTGGCTCGGTATGTGCCAGGCCCGGATACGGCTGTTTTACTAGTAGACATGCACCTCAAGTCTGGTGAAGGGAAAGCTGTTTACATTCACGATTCCAACGACGAGCAAGTGGATATGGTTGGCATGGAGTACAAGGGATTTACTGTCATAATTCCATGGGAGGCTGGACTCAAATTTGTTTGTTACGGACCATGTAGAGTCGCCGAAGTTGTGGTAACCGAAGTGAGTTCTACATGAGTCGTTTCTGACTGTGCGTTAAGTACATTGCTGCCTTGCCTGAAACTGGGAACATGATAAATGGAGAGACTCCTTTGATGAAAGGAACCGTTAGTGTACCTTCACTTTCCATACTAAACTCGGGATGCGAGAGTGCATGTATGACATCTTTTGCCGTCGCTCTGTATACCCTTTGTAGCTCATCTAGACAAGAGTCGTTAATGGTTTTCGAATATCAGGAGGGTGCAAGGCGTTATACCGTCTTGTGATTGGAAAGTATCGACGAAATTGATCGGATTGACTGGTGCTGAAGCTGGGAGATCCTCTTCGTCGTCACTGTCATCACTCTCGGCACATCGTGCGATACTTTTGCCACCAGCTTGCTGGTCTGGTCCAACCTCGCGCCCAGCAGCCTCGATCTCGGGTCTGTGAGAGACCTGACGATTTCTAGTGGCCAGCTGAGAAGCCACAATGCTCCGGGCATTGATGTAAAGGTCCTGATAAGTCATGCTGCATCCATTCCGAATTTCTGACGATGCTCGGTACCTGGTGTTGAACTCGCTGCCGGGCCGCGAGGTACCGTCATTCATTCCGCCTGGCTCAGAGTGCACGACCATGCTTCCGACAGACATCAAGCCCTTGGGCCCTCCCTTTAGCCTGGCTCGTTTGAATGCGTTTCCAGAGTCCTTGGCCGAGCTTTGTTGGGTTGAACGGGGTGTTGACAGAGAACGTTTCCGAAGGGACGTATGAGAGGGCCGCTCTTCTTCTTCTCGCTTTTCTGCACGATACCTCTCGACTATCGCTCGGGCTTGTTCTGTAAAAGCAGGTGGAATCTTGCCTTTACCAGGCCATTGCGCTAAAGCGTCGTTGAACTGCTGTCGCTCAGTGGAGAGTGTAGTTATGGTGGATACAAATAAACAGAGATAATAGACCGGATCCCCGAAATCCTTTCGTATGTTGAAAAGACACTTCTGGGCTGATTGATGCCGACTTCTCGTTGGTTGAGCAGCTGTCGCATGGTATGGTGGATTGCGCAGTAAGATAGCCGTACGGTTCAGTCTTCTGCTCAAGTCTTCCTCGGAAAATCCGTGCTCATACTGGTCCAGGAAAGTTGTAAGGCTGCTGATGTGCCTAGCCATTGTACGGATCTTGAGAGAAAAGGGGGGATGAAGTGAGGGAAAGGCTGTGGAAAACGTTGTAGAACGATGAATAAATAGAGAATGGATGAGCGGGGAATAAATGTATATATGGATGGACAAGAGCGGACTGGATGTGTTCCTCGGCATTGAGCCGCTCAACTCCTATTTGATGGAGAAAAGTGGCGCAAATTTAGAGCCCTGTTTGCCAATCGTCTAACATTGTCAAGGCATGTACATGGTATCCACCCATTCATACATCTCGCGACTATCTATTCATTTAACTCCATCCATTCATCTATCTTTCATATCCAGAACACTTTCAATCGTGCGTCTAGAGACATGATAGACCGAGATGTGACTCGTCCGCAGATGGTCCCAACTTTGGCCGAGAACGATTGACAACACATAAGTGGGCCACGATTGTGGAATCGCTCGAGAGGGAACAGCGAGATGACGGTTGAGAAACGTGACCATTTCGCAGGTTGCAAGTGCATCGGTCTAGCCACTGTCGAGCGTCAAAAGATCACGTCTATCCTTGCGAAGTGTTGCGGTGCGTTGCCAATGAGAGACACAGGCAGCACAGCGCGCATGAAGAAGAAGTCACCGATAGCTGGCAGATACAACCCTTCGTACATTGCCAGTTTGGTCGAGGGCTCCCAACCCCCTGGCAGAACTCTTCGTTCGTGCACATGCATTGTGTCATCACATTCGTGCTTAGCACACCTATCCATCCGCATTACATTCGCCATGCCGGATCCATCTATTCATCCAAGGCCTATGTTCGCCAACACGTTTTTTGAGCCAGTCTGTCTATTTTGGGAGCGGAGGATCAATGGCATATATGTTTTCAGGACGCTGAAATCTGTTCAAGTGGGCCAAGTGAGATAATGGCTCGGGAATCTTCACCGTCTTCTTGTATGCCGCAGCTTCATCTTCCTATCCATATTCTAGCTGCAAAAGGTCATCCAGTTTCCAGTACGAGTCGCAGCGCACGTTCTTCATAGGTCTCTGCTAGTGGCGGAGAAGTCTCCGGATGTGTCTGTCAATTGATCCCAACCACTAGACTTGTCATCCTACTCAGATACACCTCCAACGTTTGTAGTGACGCCTCATTTACACGCACAAAAAGTGTATGGCCTTTAATGAGTTCGCAACAAACAAGTGGAAGAGACAATGCATTAATTACACACAACATACCACCGACTGGGGTCCAAAAACAAACAACCGATTTTCAAGTCTTATGCAACTATTCATAGAAAGATGCTTATCAACGGTTTGTGGTGAGGATCACGCAACTCGCAAAGAGAGGTAAAAGAATGCTTCCTCACGACGTCTGCGGGGTAAAAAAACATCTGATCTTGTCCACTTTTGAATGGAGGCTAGGGCGACGGTGCAGGGGAGGATTGAATGAACGAGTGGATGCATGATTGGAAGATGGATGAATGCATGGATGGCTGTATGTCTTTCACCCTGTAAAGGGGATTCTGCTCGTCTTGGCCTGGCGGGCTAACTCTCGGCCAACGACAATCCTACCAAGCCTCAGATTAGGTGAGGTAGGCTACATGGACCACCGCCAATACAAGAAGACCACGATATAAGACCAGAAGGCTTGTCGGTTGCCATCTACATAGTATTGCGCTTCGGTTCTACTAGCGAAGGTTCAACCAGCAACATACCAACCTGAGCCTATTTGTCGTCTCAATCTAAACGCTTCAGCATGGACGTGCATCCCATTCATCTCTACAGGACTGTCCGAGTGGCAGTGAGACAGCCTGACGGAACTCTGTTGACAACAGAAGGCAAAGAACAACAGATTCTATACATTCAACAGGACGGTATATTCGGCGGTACCGGCCAAGTGGCGATACATTTGATGCAACACGAAATGATGAGCATCCGAGCAGAAATCATCCGCTTCTCTGCGCATCCCGTGTGTAACTACGTTTGGAGGTTGACAACCGATCAATTCAAATTGTAAGAATGCCCTTGCGATTTCCAACTTTGGGGATAGATCTGACAATCAGCAGACGGGTGAAGTTCACATCTCCATGGCAGCCCTTTGCTCAGATTGCCCGAGTTCCATCTCCACAAGGATCTCGGTGTACAGCAAGTGCCTCCTTCTCTCGTTCTCCCGGCGAGGTAGCTGTGCGAATGGGCCCGTCAGGCCGGGCGGTAGGCACAGCTACCCAAACTCTCGTCGCTGGCCACGGCTCGCCCATGACTTGTTCAATCAACATCGATATCTCGGAGGACGATTTGATCGTTATTTTTCAGCCAGACGATCCAACTTTAGCCCCTGTGCTGTCCCAGATATTCACAAGACCGCCCTTCGGGTGGAATACAGAGACTGTCCAGCCGGATCCCTACCACACCAATTACTCTCTCAGCATGCCAGACCAAAATAATATGGGTTATGCACCTGAAGCAGAAAACCAGAGTGGAATCTGCTTCCCATATTGCAGCAGCGTCATCTCTCCTTTTGAACCAGGACCCGGCCGGCAAAGTTGCGTTTCAGATCAATACCAATTGCCCTATGCAGATAAATCCAGTCCAGCTTCTGGATCGACACTCAGCATCGGCTCAGAAGATCAAAATAGTGCACAGTTCACCACCATCAACAGTGCTGGCACCCACCATGATACTCTTGATGACCGTTGCATCGTCGTCAAACTGCTGCCGTAGACCAATGAGGGCCGGGGGGTGGGGGGTTGTTCAATGCAATATACTGATCGGTACAAATAACTGAAACGACGGACATCAATTCGTCTAAAATCCTTGGATGTATAAGGTGGGCGTCAAATATGAAGCCATTTCTGGCGCTCGGCTAAGCACACACTGGTTGCGCTGATAAACCGTTTCGAATGTAAGAGAAGCTACCCAACCAAAAAGGCCAACATTTGTTTCAACGACACTCTAGCTTCACATGGTTAGCTTATCAGACTATGAAGTAATTTATCCTGGCATCACGTACTAGAAAAAAGGCATTCACCGCCTGATTCTTCGACAGGTCCAAAATGATCGTATCAGAAGCCCGGAGCAAGCTCAAGATGGCACTAAGATCGCCGTCCGGCACTGTCAGGCGAAGCGTACATACAGCCATTTCAGCCTTTCCAAACCTCTTGACCTGAATCGAGGCTTTTCAACTCAGCCAATAGTTGGGGCTATCATCATCATCAGCGACTAACTGGTGGAGGTTTTGACCGTGCTGCAGTCGGGTTGCGGAGGGCGGGGGTGATGGGTAAAATGCGGGTACCTGAGCCTCACAAAATGGAGCTATTCAGCATCTAATGGGATGCTCCAGATTACTGAGCTCCTACCGCAATAAATCCTGGCTTCTGCCTCTCCGTTCCCCAAGGCGCAGCGTCCGGATTCGGTCCGCAGCGTAATGACAGCCGCAGAACAAGGTTGCCTCCACCGTATCCTCGTCATCAAATTAATGTCGAGCAGTGCGGTACTTCTTCCCTCGGCGTTGAGTATCCACGTCTAGGAGAATGAATTCACTCTGGTAACTGCCTCTGAGATGTAGGTCAAAGTAGCTGAGCGAACGGTCGCCGTGTCGACAATATCCGTTATAGATGCCGTGACGGCCATTAGGCTGTGGCTCGGTCATCTTCCCTGTCCCCGACCTAGTTGGGTAGCTACATTGGAAGGTTGGCGTTACGTAGCGACTATTCATGCGTAACTATTCGGCTATCATGCCCCATATAAACCACGAAGTAGGCAATACTTGTTCACTATCTTCACAAAGCCAAACTGATGCCATCACGCAAGCCTACCAATCTCTTCATACCTCACTCGCCAGTCCTAGCATTCGACCCGGCCGGAAAGACAGGGGGTGATAATCTAACAGGAGAATGTCTAGTTGTGACTCTTCGCTTCCGGCGATGACATTCCTCGTCCACAGTCTCCTCATCACTCTCGTGAACAAATGATCGCTTCCTGGTTGAGCAACGCCCTATAGCCCCGCTTCCGCTTGGCGTATATCGACCCGCCTGCTTTTTATCTCCCGGTTCAGTAGGCATGCTTGCCCTTGTCGGAGGGCTGGATTCGTCCACTACTTCGACATAAGAGAGCTCCGGTGAGGAATGTGATGTGCAAGAAGACGTGGCCTGTACCGGATAGGGGCTTGTGGTTGACCGAGAATCTTTCGACAGTGGTGTGGCGGCAGCGGCGGACAATCCGTCCGTCGGCCGCGGCGACGTGGGGTGTAGGCCGGATGACAATCTGGGGGTTGTTTGCGATTTTGGTGATGTGCTTGTCGATTTATGCGACCGTTTCGCGGAGCCCCCCCCTTTTTCTTCTATTGCCTCAGCTAACGTGACTGATTTTGCATCGTGCGCACCTATTGATGATGATGATGGCTGAAATTGGTGTTCCGAAGTTATCTCGTCCGTATCGTGACAAACCGTTGCTCTCAGCGAAGGATGACTCCATGGTTCGTCCACTTGTTCGTCCGAGCTAGGCGAGGAGCATAACTCGGGGGGAAATGTGTTCTCGTATTCCCATGGATCGCCTCCATCCTCGACAGCATCATCTCGCGCATCGCCATCGCGTCGGGCATCGGGTTCGTTTCCAATCGTGCTAGTAACGCCGGCAGTGGTGACGTGGATCAGCTGCTTATCCTCAGCCTTACTCCAACCGAAAACAACACCACACACAAACTGTATGAAGCTATCCATACTGCCAGTTTGGCCAATTTTGAGTGCCGCATCGCGGGTATTTGTAGATGAGAAGTGCTGTCGGAAATTGATGGATGAAAGGGCGATGTCGCGTACGAAACTGTCAAGATCTCGGCGGCGCTCTTCGTGCTTCGCAGCGAGAAGTTCCTCGAGGTGTCCACGATTCTCGGCTTGTTTTGCAGCAGTCATGACGTCGGCGAAATAGGCGTCCTCATCGAGGAGTGGGACTGCGATAGTATTGAACCGCCGCCAGTAGTCACCCCATATCATTTTTGGATTGTGAAAGTCCGGCTTAGCTATTCGTCTCCAGGCCTTGTTCTTCTCGTATGTCATTTTCGGCGGCTGGAAGGCGGGCATTACGTATTCTGTCTTGGGTGTTGATCGTGTTCGAATTGCCGGTCGGGCGGTCGTGTTCGTCAAGTGTACGGGCGGGTGAATGAAGTAGCTGGTAACGTGCAAAGTTCGATGCGTGTATTGACGTGGAAAGTGAATGTTTGGCGAGAAAGGACTCTGCGACAAGATGGATGGCCAGCTTGGAGGTTGGGCGGTGGAGAAGGTGTTATTGTTAAGATTGGGGATTTCTTGTACACGAGGGATGACATGATCCAGTCATCCGCCAGTCTTGGCAGTAATTGCGACCCGTCCGATAAGCGAGCGCGCGCTCTTCTTGGGCGCAGGCGCTAAACTGTCGCTCCCTGTCTCTGGTCCAATGCAGGTGCGCAGGTACCTTGCCGGGCATTTCCCTCACAAGGCCTCGAGGACTACTTATAATACCCTACCTTGGCCTGTACCAGAGTTTTAAAGAACTCCCCAAAGCTAAACTGCCTCACCTGCTCGCCTTCATTATCAGGATGAGTTCCCTCAATAGCGAATCAACTCAGGCTTTTAGCGACTCTGCTGATCTGCAGCGGCGCATAGACCAGATCAAGGCAGAATACCGAGAGAACAGCCAATTGGCTGGGCAGAGTGAGACCTGCACGGCAACAAGTGCAACAACATTACCAACTCCTGGCAGTCTTGAGCTCACCGAAATCATTGAGGCCTTTTCCAATGCATCCCTCGCCTCGTTGCCTGATGCTCGTCTTATTTTCGCCTGCCGCCGCCAACCGCGCAACACTGACTCTGCTATGATTCCTTTGCCGCACAAAGTTGGCGGGTGGAACATGATCGGTGTGATACAGCGCACGCACGACGTGAACTTCACTCTGTGTGTTCCTCTCAACGACCCTCCCTGCGACCCGAGACCTACGCGGTTCATACCTTTACAAGTTCGATGCAGTGTTTACTACGATCCTGCCGACGACAGCTGCGTTCTGGTCAACAAATCGTGTGTAGATTTCTATCTCACCAGCTTATGTTCTCCAACGAGCCGCCGGCGCCTATCGTATGACCAGACCGAGGTGATCAAGCCCGGTATGTGGAGAATTTCGGCGGAGGTCAAAAACCTCACGACTGAGCAACATCTCGTCGACTTCTTGATGCAGCGGAGGCAATTCACCATCACTTTACTCGAAGGCCTGCCTAGCTATTCAGCTACCGCCAAGCGCCTTGCCTCCGGCGAGGAGCAACATGATGCAAAGCGACGACGACGGGAGAGGGCCGTGGCAGAAGTTGTTCTTGCCACGGCCACGGACTTACCACACAAATCAACTGACGCCGCCGTTACCGAAGCTGCTAAAGGCCTCGGTCCCGCCATTTCAACCTCGCAGAAGATTGCTCGAGCGGGCGGTACACCACTTCTAGACCTCTCGGATGGAGGAGTTGCCGTCGTCCGTTCTAAGCAGGTCAAGGACGACGAGGTCAGTTATCTGCCCCTGGACAGAGAGGCCGGCGGGATTTCTAGGTGCGGCAATCAGACCACCTACAGACTTCATCGGCTCAAGCGAATCGCTGATACGCTGTCTGCCAGTCTCTTCACTGGCCGCCACTCGGCATTATCGGAAAAGGTTGTGGCGAAGGTGATCAGGTACAAAGGCAAGACGGCCGAAGACCTGATAAAATGCGCATCGATCTGGAAACGAGAAAAGTCGTTCCTGGAAAAGCTACATCACGTATGTCTTTGCGCACCGAAAACGTTCGGTATGTTCGACCTCTGCTAACGGCCATTAGCCAAACATAATCTCCCTGAAAGCCTTCGACGGCCGCGTCTTTGCCATGCTTGTCGAGCAGCTTCCCCCGTCCCTCCACCGCGGGTTTAGTTCGCCTTTCAAGATAAGCGACGCTCAAAGAATACTCCAGGGCACGTCATCCGCCCTCGCCTATCTTGCGGACCAACGGGTCATCCACAATGACATCAAACCAGCTAATATCGCCTATTCGCCTGAGCGCGGCGCTGTTCTTCTCGATTTCGGACTAGCTACGACGATCAATGAGAAGGAGCTGCCCGGGGGCACCCCTTGGTATGTCCCGCCTGACCTTATTGTACAACGGACACGAGGGGCCCCAGGCGACGTATGGGCTTTGGGTGTCACAATGCTCTATGTGCTGGGAAATATTACTCTTCCGGAGAAGACAACAAAAGGTTGGCTCATCCGTAACGTGACAAATCGACACGGGGAAGCTCGTGAGCGCTTGCTAGGCTGGCTCGATAATATCGCTCGCGCTAGGGTCAAATTGGATCGGACTGATGTGGTGGAAAATACCGTTTTCCGGATGCTAGAGCCCGGAATCGATTCTCGAATCCATGCCACACAGATCGCAGCCTGGCTTGAGGATTTGAAAGCAACCTTGGGCAGCAAGCCTCACTTGTCAAACTTGCAACAGCACTCGATCAGGGACGAGGAGAAACCATCCGAGAAGGGGGATCGCACAAAGAGGAAAGCTCGGCGGACAACTTCTGACTAGCCTGCTTCCCTGTCCCTTTTGAGGGCTTTTCTATGTAACCGGGTAGTTTCGATCATTGCAATCGGCCGTGCCATCTTTCAACTTACGAAACAGAGGTACGAGTTCTCGTCGCTGCTCATATTGAATCCCAAATTAGCAGGCGTCTGAGGCAAGGCCTTTTCCTGAGCCATGGTCTTTGACGAGGTCTACAAAATCAGACAATCCTCCGGGCTTTTCTTTCAGACATGGTGTCATGGCCTCATCACGCAAAGGGGTTCACAAAAACACTTTATATACACTTCATATAATGAGCCGTCCTAGCCTAAGACCCAGGCGGCGGAGTTAGTAAGTACCGCTTCAAGGCAAACGTCCAATATACATATTTCGAAAGAAAGAAAGCGATGCTTATGTTACGGTAGGGAGAGATCGTTAACTAGTAAGTATCGTGATGATCTGGCTTAAAATAATTATATTGAGCCACATCCTTGCGACAAGCCAGCAGGGCAAGAGGTGGTGCCTCGGGAGGGCTCAGCACGCGCTACATTGAAAATAGTCCAAAGTGATATCCCTGCCTTTATTAGCGCCGCCTACCTTAACTCCTGGCTCACAATGTCATTGGTCAGCAAGCCAAGAGGAGGGCGGTAGCTGATCTTAGCCTGCTCGAAATCCACTACCACGATACTACTACAACTCACTGTGTCACGCAAGGCGCCACGTAGCTCCGCATCGCGGTGAAAGTCCCCAGCTCATGCGTTTTCTTTTACATTTGGGTAACTGTGTTGACCTTGGCGGCTTCATTGGCGATGTCGAACAGTGCGGCGGCACCTTTCAGACAAGGCGTCTCCTTAGGTGAAGCAAGACCCATCTGTATTTACGAGGGAAGCATTTATGCAGCTCTGCGGATCATCCGATTGGACGCCCAAGGCAGGGGCGGGCCGCGCCAAGCCCTATGTGTTAGTCACATTGCATCCGACCTTTCCACTGGCTGAGGGCGGTCGTAGCCAGATTTCCTCGGGTTCTGTACCCGTTGATGGCTCGTCGAATTCTCGGCTAGCCGCCATCTGACCCACGGACTTAACGATGTGGCCGCCTCTTGCCGCCACAGTGCCTGGCACCCACATCGATGTAACTGTTGGTCGAGCCTTCACAGCACCAATAGATAAGTTAAATGATCGGTAGGCTGCAAACAAACAACTGTTTGGCAGCGGAAACTTGATTTCGCCGTACTTGAGCCAATCGTGTTTTCCAGATTTGACTCCTGTACTATTGCTCATTTTTGGCTTTACGTCCTATGATTTTGACCTTGTCGAGCACCCAAACTCGACTGCTGTAGTCGAGCTGCATGGCCCAGACCTTTTGCTAGCGTGCTGAAAAGAGCCAATGTGGAGAGCGTAGCAACCATTACTTCCAGTGCACCGTTTTGTTTGTATACTGGTAATCTACCCCGCACATTGTCCCACTTCTTGAGATTTCTAGCAAGCAGCTTTACCTCTATGGACTTCTGCTTACGCAATATTTGTAGAGCGGAAACGCGCGGAAGTGTATTTGCTAAAGCGGGATGGAGATGACGCGGCTCACCTCAAGCAAAAATTTACGGAAATGGGTTGGGTAGGGGGTTGGTCTCTCTCAAGTGAACCTCAAGCGGAGGTAAGCGCATAACACTCTGTTGTAGACGAATCACCAGAAGTAAGCCACAGAGAACTGTTGTAGCATCCGGTTCAGTACCCAGGATTAAGAGCAAGAAGGTAGCCGGGCTGCAGTCGGTACCTCCGGTCCACTGTTGACTGAATACCCGCACCGTACCAATTCGGATATCCTCGGCAAATGCGTGGCCGCTTGTTGGACCAACATTAGTGCGAAGGCCTCCAACGCGAAGTTCTCTTGCTGTGTACATTCCGAGGGCCGGGCCATTCACACTCGTGTATCAAAGGGGGCCGACCGCGAGTTTCCTCAACTCCTCTACACGCCCTTCCCCCTCGACCGTCATCATCTGCTCCAATTTTGGGCGGTACGTAACAACCCGAACAGCATGTCAATCAAGGCAAGCCTGGGTTCGGTGTATTCATTTATTTGGGATCCCACAGCTTCTACATGTGCCTACAAGCAGCCTCAGTGACCTGTCTACGCTCGAAGAGGATAGCAAACTGATGCAATTTCCGCCCAGGCCAGAGCCAGCTTGGAGGTTTTCCGGGGTTGAGGAAGGTATCAAAGATGCGCTATTGGTTCACGATAAGTGATCAAATGCAGCTGTGTGATGTCTACAGGGATATGGGGCATGAGAAGGCGGTTGTGTAGAGTTGGAATCCAGGTACTCGCCTCCAGCCAATTAAACCTCCATCAGAGCACCTGCTCCGCTGCATGCCTCTTATTGAGTCGGGTCTGCTGGAAGTGACGTGCTAGGTTTCCAAAGGGTCTCGCCTATGGCCGTATGCACTCTTGCATATGTTTGATAGCCCAGTCGCCTGTTAGAGCACAAATTCAGGAAGTAGTGTTGTGAAAAAGTTCACATTGGTGTGCCTCACTTCCTATGTCCCGTAGATGGCATAGTGGCGTGATCTAGTATCAGGGCTGCGGAGGAGAGAAAGACGTGTCTGCAAGCCTTACCATTGGTCGGGCTACGCCGTCTCTTATTGTTGGTATCCCTATCACAGGGAAATCGGTTCGAACCGTGGGTTGACGAAGAGGTCAATTGATATGTATTAACTTCTACGTGGTATATAAAAGGGAGGTTCCAACCGTAGAGGGCAGACCGCGGTTCTCGTAAGTACGGTCTGTAAGTGGCCCCTGCGTGGGCCCCTTGCCTCGAGGCCGAATTGGACTTCCAATCCGACACTGACTATCTCTCTCTTTTATCGTCCAACTGCGGCGGTTGGAAGTGTAATTCGATCTCGGGCTCACCTATCGATGCTGCCCCCTTTTCCCCCTTCTTTTGCTCCTTGCGTATGACCCATCCCTCCATCCGTACCGTTGCCCTCCCCTTACTAACGAAGTGCTCGAGTCCCTTATTAGGCATTACCTTCGTAAAAGCGTCCGCCAAATTATCATCCCCGTTGATCTAACGGATCTCGAGGATCTCTCGGCGTTCGTATAACTACCTAAGGGCCATGATGTTAATTATCAGCCTCTTCTCCTTCGTAGTGCCTAGTTTGACGAGGCACTTATATAGCAAGTACGAGTCGGTATAGATAATCGTAGCGATCGTAGGGAAGGTTAATGTGTGTGTTATTTAACGCCATGGCGGCAAGGGCGCAGCCGCCCTTGCGGCAGACCTCCCGGGGGGTATGTGGCGTGGAGAGCCGCTGGCTCGGACTATCTACTCTAACGTACATATTTCCTCCTGACGTCCTCCAAGTCTTGCCCTTGGGCTACTCTGCGTTCTATCCGTCCCTAGTTCCCGCTGGTTCCCTAGTTCCGTTATATACATTTGTCCCTTAATAGGGGTGCTTCTTGTTACGACCCAACATGCATAACCATAACCAGGCCCC
>JFFI01001492.1:0-19483 GCA_001563125.1 Colletotrichum salicis
GGATTTTTGGGGTGGCCAAAAGTGGGTGCTTTGACTTATATACCTCTAATCAGGAACTGAGAATCGATCATTAGTATCTTAAGTATTCATGATAATTCGATAGAAGGTGATCGAGAAAATTGCTCACTTGGTTAAATTGCGCATTTTCAGCCGGCCCTTTGGTAGTGACTTCTAAAATTAACTGAGGCTCTTGGTCCAGGACTATTGATATGTTAAACCTGGCGCATCTGCAGTTGCTTTATCGGTTGTTTTACAGCATATCAGTCTATCATCTGACGGTTTGACTCAGACTGGGACAACAAGAGTTCGGTCCCGGATAATAGTCGCTATCACTGATTCAACATTATGAGACAAGAGATGAGTCTATTATATAGAGAAATTCGAGGAACGAACCTCTTGGCGTTGGTTGCAAGTTTCTGAGCTTCCCTAGTACTATCTACCTACTTTAGCGTATTGTCGGGCATACCAATACAAGTATTGTGGGACAGTTTGGGGCTCGGGGAGACAAATGGGTAACGGAACGATGTGCCACCCAAGTCGCATTAATGTCCAAATCCTTGTTATCACTGCTATCCGCACTATTGTCGCTGGTGCTGCTTTTCTTATGGAAGGAAGTTGCGATAAGAAAGATAGTAGTGATGGAAAGGGTGGTGATGGTGGGAGGACAGGGGCACTTTGAAGGCTGCCGCTAGGCGCCACAGGGGCTGACGCGATGGGCACTGTTTCGGCCTCCTCGGAAAGGGCTGGCAGACCGTTCCTCAACAACACCTCGTCCCGAGTTCACCCATACTCCGTCCCATTCTCAGCGAATCAACTCAGTGCCATCGATGCGGACCGACGCTCCTTCTGCCTAAGTAACGTATTGAAACCCCAAATAAGAACAATCGAGGTTGTAGCAGAGCCGTCACAGTACCGCCCATACCAATGCCATGCGGGCAACTTGATCAGCGCCGTGCCGGACACCGCTGCGCCTCTTGCAAGAGGTTGCATGCAAAGGTTTGAGCTCCTCCTACAACCACAATCAAGTGAGCGAAACTGATTTCTACCAGTGTAACGGTGGCCGACCGTGTTCTCATTGCGCAGCTCGAGGCCTGAAGTGCGCCTCAACGGAATCGTCCGCAGGCTTTCAATTCGTCCGGCAGCAAGCCTCATCAGTCCCTCGAGCGCTGGTTCAAGACTCTTGGAAATACATCAGCACATATTTCCAGTCAGTCGGATGCTTGACTCAGGCGTCCGTAATGCGGAGCGCCAGTGTGACAGAGCTCTCCCATAAAGACGAGAACGTCAGTCGCATGTTATCAATTCTGGGTGGCCTCTACGCCTGTCAGAACCCTCACGTACTGCGCGTCAGCCCGAAAGAAAGAAAGGCACTCTTGGGTACATGGGTGAAGCAAAAGACTTTGATGGCGACAGAGTTGAAGAAGCCCGACTCATCGTCCTTCAGCTCGGTTCTGCTCAGTACCCTCCTATTGGCAGTAATCGAGGTGTGCCTCCAAGTACCTACCCTTTTGTGTGCGATTATAGGCTAATAGCGGATGTACAAAGCTGGTCCTTTGTGCCGAAGATGGGGCCTTCCAGAAATGGCTGCAAAGAATCTCGAGCTACCTTGCGCAACATCTAAGGGCAAAAAGCTATGTAGGCTTGACCCAGTTTGAGAGAAGTTTGATCCGATTTTTTTATTTTCTCAACACGCTCTCGGCTATTGCCCTTAACTTGGAGCCACCAGAACGTCAGGTAGAGTTGGAAATCTCATCGTCACGTCCAATCGCCCCTAGAACCATTTCAGACGAAGACAAAACAGACGATATGCTCTCCTCCCTCAATCAGTGGGCTAGACTGCAGTCAAGGTAAGCTTCTTAAATCGTCGTTACAGGGTTTGCAACAGATAATGAACAGAGTTACTGACAACACGAACTTCAGGATGGTTGAGTGGGCCCTCAAATCGGAGAAGAGAACCCCGAGATTCCAGTCTGAGGACGACAACTATCGGGAAGCCATAAACCTCAAGGTACAAGGCCTCGATATCATCTGCGAGGCATCGGCTTTACAGGCTCGTGTCATAAATGATCTCCTTCAACTTTCAGAAGAGCCCGATAGCCAGGTCTCCATCTGCATCACTCCTTACTATCATTGGACTCTCACTGGCTTATCTCATCGGTTGTATGACGAAGCCTGGAAATCACTCATGTGCGAGCTACCGGTTATGCCGGCTGAAGCACTTCATCAGCAAGCTTTAGTTACGCTAAGCTGCATTGAAACGCTTGCCAGTCAGTCCGGTTTTGATGTCGCGCTCTACCTGCCCTTCGCCGACTTCATAGGAAGAGAGATGGAAACCCTGACCGAGCAGACGCGGATACTTGCGTTCCTAGAAATCGTTAGATGTCGCGGCTTTGGACTGGCGAATGAGTACAGGAGAGGCTTGCTGGAGACTTGGGGAACTGCCGCACCAGACGAAGTTTCTCGAAATCTGTTGATCTGTGATTCGAATCGTGGAGGACCCGGAAGCTAGGTTGACAACAACACGACAACTTCTGCTTGAATTAGACACAAAATGGAGCCCTCAAACAGAAGATGGTTCAGAAAGAAAATTCAGAGCAAAATCGCAATAGGCGCCTGACGAAATCTAGTCTCAAACGTTTGGTTGGAGTTAGAACTTGGAAGCACAGTGGGTTCAATATGCAGTTAGATCAAGACTTGAAGCAGTCAAAACAGCAATGGACAGACTTCGCAACGGTTCGACTTTCTCCACGAGGGAGGATCACGAAAGATGTTCAATTTGATGTTTTGAAACATGCAAGTATGGCTAGTGAGATTCAACATCTCCCGCTTGGTATTCACAGCCGAGACTGCCTCACTATGAGCAAAGGCCAGAGTGGAATTTTGAATCTCACCGTACGGATACTGGCCGTGAGTCTCTCCCTTTCCTTCGGCCGACGGAGCTCGAATTTATGGATCTGCGAACCAGCCGGTAGGACCCACCCGGGAAGAGTTCCACAGTCAGCTAGCGCCGCGAGATTTTGTCCCAAAGAGGCAAGACTGATAAGGATGTCAAACGTCAGACTGAACCCATCACCACTCTTTAGCGCAGGATATCCACGCGTTTCGGGGAGTTGGATGTGAGTCTAATTCACTCCAGCTTTTCTATCTTGTTGTTGACTACTTAGGGAGTCATTCGAGTTTTAGTTGCTCAGGAAACTCTCATCTTTCATGTACCTTAGGCAGATGAAAGTCTTGTTCACGGAATTTGATTCAATGTTGGTAAACCGTCAGGTACTCCACCACATTAACCGGGCGGGCACGATGTTGGCCAAGTTTTGCAGAACCAGAACTTTTGTAACTCACGTAGCCCGTCTGCCAAGTGTTACTTCAGGTGATGGCGACAGAGTACGTCGAGAGCAGGTGTGCCTCGTTGTTGACGAGATCCCAATAAGAACCAGCGGATTGGCGGTTAGATTAGATAGCTCAGGCCTTGTCAGGCCATAGGAGGTTGCGACTAGGCACATATAGGAAGTGGGCAACAACGGAGGGTGTCTAAGCCACGTTCTAACGCGCGCTATACCTGTGCGAGGCGGACTTGGTGTGTCGGACACCCTTTCTGCCCGATTCCTGCGGAACACCGGGGAGTTGGGTCATTGATGACTGAGTAGACTCTAGCTGCCGATTTTTCTAAATCCCGTCCCTTGGCATAATGTAAGATTTATAAAACTTCCTCCATGCCGACCTGCCCCGGAGGATGATGCTGTCATTACCGTGCCCATAGTGCCCGACTTGTTTGCAATTTTGTCATCAGCTCCAACCCTCACCTCGCCGGTGCATTTCTCAGAATGGCGGACTTACCAGACGGCCTCATCGCTTTCGGACCTCAAGCCAACTGTACACTCGACATTTGTCCGATAGAATGGAGTATCCTTCGTTACCAGCCTTATGTTCCCGTCAGCGGTACATTTATCGGGTTCTTCTCTTTAGCCCTGGCTTTACACACCATCCTGGGGTTCAAGTGGAAGACTTGGGGGTTCACAGCAAGCATGATCGGTGGTTGCGTGTTGGAAATTGTCGGTTACGTAGGGAGACTATTCATCCATGACAACCCATTCGACTTTAATGGTTTTCTCATGCAAATCAGTCAGTGTTCTTTCTTCCCCTGGGGCATTCTTTTTGAGTTGCCAGGTCCACTTCAACTTGAAAGATTTTGGCGCTAAATTACTCTCAGTCTGCATCACAATAGCTCCGGTCTTCTTTTCTGCCGCCATATACGTTTTGCTTTCTCAAACGTAAGAGCTTACAGCATGGTCATTGCCAAAACTTTGAATACTGATTAGGCCTTCTCTCAGCATCAACTTTCTCGATCGGTCAATCTCGCGGTTTTCACCTCGCCTGTATTACTGGACCTTCATCCCCGTCGACATAGTCTCTTTGATTCTGCAGGCTGTGGGAGGCGCGATGTCCTCCGTCAGCACGACTAAAGAGGCTGCGGATCGAGGCGTCAACATTTCACTCGCTGGACTGGTGCTGCAAGTTGCCTCGCTCGGGGCATTCTGCGGACTATTTGGAGATTACATGATCGCCTACACTCGATCAAAGACTCGCCCGCCAATCAGCAGAAGACTCATGTTCTTCCTGAGTTTTCTGGGTCTCGGTACCATGTTTATACTGCTGCGTTGCGTCTACCGTATCGTGGAGTTGCATGAGGGTTACTTCAGTCATTGGTTCCGAGACGAAACACTCTTTATCGCACTAGAGTCGGCGTAGGTACCCCCTCTTTATTTTCACAAGGTTGGACATTAACATTGTGTAGCGTTATGGTTTTGGCCGTCTTTTCTTTGCTAGTCGGACATCCAGGACTGGTGTTCAACAAAGAGGAGAGAGAAAGACTTGACACAACCGGTGCCCTCCATCTAGAGTCGCGCGAGGGCCGTGGTAACAATAATAAACCCGAAAGCAACGGGGCCACAGACGGGAGCGACACCTCAGTAAAAGATACGGCGCCAGAAGCAGCTAGCGAGAAGTCAGCATTGTCCGGAACGGTTTAGAATGCGAAGTTTCTAGATTAGAAGTCATAGACGGGATACAGTGACGGAAATTACTTGGATAGAGTAGAGGCATACAGGGACGACAGGGTAGAAGTAATTGTCTTTCAACTACAATATACATTAATCATTAATGGAATCCAAATCACTGCCTGCACGTAGCACCCCATTTGCGATGTCATAAAATGTTTGCCACGTCGGCAGTCACGCGGTAGTGCAACCAACATACACTACCTAGACGACTTGAAAATATACATACTGCAGTACTAGGAGTCTGATCATGCAGAATCATGCCTGCTGGTCTCAATTATGCGACCGGGCGTGAGACTGGCCGCACACAGTTATCAGGGCGGTTACTCTCACCTGAAGACTGTTGGTTGTTGGTTGCATTGTGGACACTTAGTTTAGTCTCGTAGCGCTGTGTTGGTTGAAGACTGCCATCGACCAAAGTTGTCGGCTTTCATGCTTCCCTCCCGTCACTCCTGCTGTTTGCTTAGACTCTCCCTCGTATTCTTTATTGACGAATTTCCATACATCCTTCGGTTTTCAAACGCAATCACAATCGTTTTCAGGATGCCTTTGATTACAGAAATCCCTTGTGAGGTGGTGTCTTGCATCTTACAATGTCTAGACGATTTCAAGACTCTAGCCTCAGCCGTTCTTACGTGTCGCTACATCTATTCGTCTTTCAAGCAAAGCCCTGGCATTGAAGCAGTCATTCTACGTCGTCAAATATGATCTGACCTACTTCCCTTTTCAGTCGTGACGCTAGAGGCGTCGAGATTGCCACGGCAATGCGATGAGGGTTCTATCCGCGGATTACTCAACTTGATCCACGATGAGCCTTTACAGCTGATAGCCAAGGCTACGTCGATGCTTTCGGATCTCATACGGAAGATGTCATATAAGCATGATTTGATCAAAAAGCTAGCAACCCATTTCGCGATAGACTCATGGGACCACCTTTGTCGTGACATCGACACATCATCAATTGCAGTCGTTCTATCAGCATCCGTGCACGCCCGCTTCTGTCGCGCGTTCTACCGCGTCGACCTGTTCTATAACTTCTTCAGCCCTTCCGACGCGAAGTCAGATGGCCAAGACAGAAAAGCTCATGCCTGGTTATTCAACAGACGTCCACCATGGGAGAAAGAGCAACTTGCCTGCGTGTATGACTTCATCGAGGGACGCCTGAAAGAAACAAAAGAAAAACATGGCACTGCTTTGGGCAAATAGCTGCCGTGTGGGAAATGAGTAGAAGTCTGGACTCCGCTTAGAGTAACAGGGTCGTCGGACATGGGTTCGGAGCTTGAACCCCACACCGATAGAGCTTAGTCATGCACCGGCCCTCGGTGAGTTGACCCCAATGTTCACCGAGACGAGAAGCTCTCCAAAAAGTCCACGAGCTCCATGAAACAACGTCACAGGTTAGCCATTGCAGCCACATGTCTTCTCACGTCAAGCTCTCGCGGCTAAATCTGCGGCCACTGAGCTCAGGATGCAGCGCGCAAGCTACACGACGGCAGAGACGCTCACACCATGACTTCAATCACTTCGTGCAGCCAGGTATGAGACAGCTCGCACATCCCAACCCGATTGCGCCACAGCTAACAGAAAGACGCAGATGCCTACGAAGCAACGACAGCCGCACCCGAAGCAACCCTCGAATCGGCGACCAAGTTCAAGCTAGCGGTGAAGGACAATATCGCGACCCAAGGGCTCCCGACAACATGCTCCTCCGCCATCCTCTCCTCCCACAAAAGCCCCTACGAGGCCACCATCGTGCGCCAGCTACGAGAACGAGGAGCCCACGTCGTCGGAAAGACAAACATGGATGAATTCGGCATGGGATCCCATTCGCTGAACTCGATTCACGGTCCTATCCTTAATCCGCTGTCTGCGACGCCCACCTCTGCTGGCGGGAGCTCAGGGGGCAGCGCGGTTGCGGTTCAGACTGGCGAGGCGGACGTTGCGCTGGGGACGGATACGGGCGGGTCAATTCGACTTCCTGCAGCGTACTGCGGTATTGTGGGATACAAACCTTCCTACGGCATGCTGTCAAGGTTCGGGGTCGTTCCATATGCGAACTCCTTGGACACTGTTGGCCTGCTTGCTAGGGAGGTTGACGTTATCGAGGATCTGATGTTCAGCACGGGACTAGATGGGGAACACGATTCCCAAGACCCGACGTCCCTATCGAAAAGCTTTCGGAAGAGGCAGCTGGGCCAAGCGACAGCAGGCCGATCACGGCTCAGAATTGGCATACCCTTGGAATACAACATCGAGGAACTGGACCCCAAAATCAAGGCAGCATGGTCTGACGCGGCAGATCTTTTACAAAAATCGGGCATAGAGGTGGTTCCAGTATCATTGCCGTCCACAAAGCACGCTTTATCAGCATACTACGTCATCGCGCCAGCAGAAGCATCTTCCAACCTCGCCAAGTACGACGGCGTCCGCTACGGTACCCGTGGCGATGAGAGTGACGGCGCAGGCGAGGTCCTCTACTCCAAGACTCGCGGCCTCGGCTTCGGCGAGGAAGTCAAACGCCGCATCCTCCTCGGCGCCTACAGCTTGAGCTCCGAGGCAATGGACAACTACTTTATCCAAGCGCAGCGGGTGCGCAAGCTCGTCCAGCGAGACTTTGACCGCGGCTTCAGGCTGGAGAACCCCCTCTACGACGAACAGCAATTCGACTTGAGCGATATGAAGGATGAGGTCGAACTGCAGGATAAGCTTGGCCCGTCGCAGGTGGACTTCTTGTTATGTCCTACTGCGCCGACGTTTGCACCGCGCATTGAGGATATCAAGCGGCAGACGCCGGTGCAGGTTTACATGAATGATGTCTTTACGGTGCCGGCCAGTCTGGCTGGACTGCCGGCCATCAGCATTCCTACTCAGATCAAGGCAGGGGATGAAGAGGTGGACGGTAGCCGGAATGTGGTGGGTCTCCAGCTCATCGGTCAGTACTGGGATGACAGGCGGTTGCTCGGCGTGGCCAAGAACCTCCTTCGTCAACTGTCTGCTTGAACTGTAAGCCATCTCCAAGACGGCTAGCAAGAGCAATTTGTAAGAATTCACGTCGCCGTGTGAGAAGCGGCGTTCTGGGAATCGTACTGTACAGTAGAATACAATGGAATATACCCTGGGGAACCAATCCACCCACCCCTTCATCTGATCCTCGACGCCACGAGAGAAGCCTCTATAGGTCAGGTCAATTCCATTCTCGTCACCAGCACAGCAGGCGCTCTCTAGGTCGAGGGTCAGGTCAAACTGTGGCGTGGTGGTGGAATGATTAATGGTCACCAATTATTCACGCCAACCAGCTTACTCGACGACAGGCTCAGCGCATACCCGAGTTCAAATCCCAGCATGAGCACCAGAGATGTAGCCCCCAGTTCAGCACCGGGGGGGTGAACTCTTTTGCCTTTTGGAGCTTTAGATGATGCTTACTTATTTTTGCATGATATACAAGCTGGAGATTCCTCAAGTACCAAAGCCCACCTGCTCTATGCATCCAAATCATGCTTTTGTCTATTTTATACTCTGCTCGGTAGGAGCAAGAGATTGGGTATCATCTTTTGCTATCGCTATACACTCAAGGAGACCGGGCTCTGCTTCTAGACCTCGATCTTGACCTTGATCTTTCCACATCCATAGGCTCCCCAGCACCGCTCCCATCCTCCGCCACCTCTCCTTCCGACTCGTCCGCCCCGTTCGCTCCTGCATTCTCTTCCTCAATCTCCTCCTCGTCATCCAGAAGGTCGTCAATATCACCCAAAGGACTGATCCTCTCCTCAAGCTCACCCAAATCCACCAAATCCACCCTCTTGGGCAACTCCCTAAAACTCGTCGCGCATACCCTCGTCTTGGTCAACAAATCATCCACAAAATCATCCATAAATGTCAAACTCGTCCCCTGCCGTCCCTTCCTCCTCAACTTTCTCCGATCCTCCAAAAACGGCTCCAGAAACAAGTACACATCCTTGGCCTTCCTCGTCATGCGCACATAGAAACACGCCAGCGCGCGCAGGTACTTGAACTTCTCTCCGCCGAACCCCAAATACGTCTCCAGCACCTCGTCCGACGGCGCGAGTTGCAGAAGCTTGAACGCGAGACACAAGAACGGCGTGGGCTTCTGCGTGACGCCCGAGGTGCCGCCTATAAAAGTGACGTGCTCGACGACGCGGTCGACGATGTCGGCTTCGTTGACGGCGAAGCACTGCTCTTTGTAGAAGTAGGAGTCGATGATGCGCTCGCGGACGGCCTTTTCCATGATTGTGGCTGGGTTCTCGCCGTTGGGGGCTAGGGAGGCTGAGGAGCCGCGTTCGTCGAGGAAGCGCCGCTCGTCGGCGTAGACGAGGTCAGGTTTGCTCATCTTTGCGATTTATCTATTTTTCGGGTGGGAGCAGTGGGGGTGTTGTCGTTGAGATTCGGCCTGACTGTTTTGAGAATTGATCGTGATGCGGGAAGCTTCGATGGTGACTTGGCTTCAATGGCTGGGGGTCAAGTCGCGCTTCGTCGAAGGGTCGCTCTTCGGGTAGTGGGGTGGGCAGTGATGCGACGAGAGCTTTCGCGAGTGACGCAGGTTAGAAAAGTTGGCAGGTCTGGCCGAATTCAATGGTGCTTATCGATTGTTGCCACGTGAACCAAGTAAACAGCCCACTTCCAAGTTCACGCTCACGCCGCGCATCTCTAACGACTGCGACGCTGGCGAAGGTGTGAAAAGCCGACGCCTATAATCATTGACTCAAATCTACTTCAAGCTCTTGAAATCCAACAATAGCCGTTATTCTGTCATTGAATTCCAGTTGCCATGGTGCTCCTCACCTCCTCCCAAGTCTCTGTTCTCATCTCCTCAGCCATCGGTAACACCCGCCCTCCCCCGTTCCCGCATTGCAGTCCCGCTCTCCCAAATCAATCATGGCAAACGGCTAATCTCAGCATGCGTTCCTGCGCGCGAGGCGGCGAGCAGCCGCGTTTGCGTGCAAACGCATTTGTTTGTAATTAATAGTCGTCTCATGTACTGCGGCCCTCTTTCTTAGCGGCTACGTAATCCAACAGCGCACACTGAGCCAGCTGCGCGAAGCCATCAAGCCCGAATCGCGACCCTCCCCGAAGGCGTCGTACTACGTTCCCGAACACCTAAAGGACACAGCAGGCAAAAAACAGAATGTGCCGCTTTACGGCGCGAACGGGAAGCAGGAGCAGATCATCATCGAGGTGAACCCTACGATACCCGAGAAGCAACAGCAGAAGCAGCAGCAGCAACAGACGAAGAAGCAAAAGGCTGGAGAAAAGGCCGCGGGATGGACGTCCGACATGTGGCAAAAGATGACGGGCCCGTCGGAAAAAGAGGATAAAGGCGGGCTCAGCAGGGAAGATCTGGAGAATATGGACGAGAGGGAGAGGAATATCAACGGGTGGAACGTCAAGGACCAGGCGAACCCGGACCCTGAAGCGTCGAACCAGAAGCCCATCAGCCGGGCCGAGAGGCGGCGGTTGATCAAGGAGGAGCTGAGGCGTTTGTCGGAAAGCGAAGAGAGGGTTTACTACCAGCGACGACTGTGGTAGATACGACGTTGGATGGGATATATGCGGCATAGGGATTGCGGTTCCATGGGAATACATACGGGAACTCTGGCGTTATTGAATTTTTGGGAGGTTGATCACAAGAGATGTTAACGAGTTCGATATATATATAGGTCGATCATGTATACTCGTGTAGCTAGAAGACTTCGTACCGAATCAAACGAAACAAATGAAAGTGATGGACCTAATCAACATGAGCTTTGTATTGATGTGCCGAAGAGACTACTCGATGACCATGTACCGAACGGTCGTTTTCATCAAAGCCAACCCCACCACGGCCCGTGAGCCGGATTCATGCAGTCGTCAGCGTTGTAAGAATCATAATCCCTCTGTCCCAATGTGCCCTGAACGCCAAACCCCAAAACCATGCGGAATCAAACGCAGCCAACACCTATTCTTTTCCTTATGCACACGTAGCCTAAGCGTGACGGTTGGCGGCGTCTTCAAACGCCTCTCTCTGCATCCTCTCCAGCTCCTCGAGGGGAATCTGGCTATTTTGGAACTTGTTTGCCTTCTTTTCACGTCCCTGTACAGATGTTAGCTATCATATGTCCCGTCATACAGATCGCGTTAGGGCGTTTGGCATACCTTTTGCACTTCTTTGTGCTCTGCCGCGGCTTCTAGTACGGCCGGGACGTAGTCTGCGAAACCCAGTTGCTCAAGGGCCTTGGTGATGTGGTCGCATGCGATGGTCTTCTTTGCCTCCTTCTCTGAAATCTCGTTGGCTTCCGAGGAGATGAGGGTGATGAACTCGACGCAGCACTCAATAAGCAGGTCACGAGCCTCTTTGGCAAAGGCAACGCCAGCTGAGGGCGGCAGAATCTCGGTAACGATCTTTTGGACGGTGGCTGTGTGACATATTAGCTTGAGAACTCTTGAGAAAAGGGCAGTCAGAGATTTGCCATGGGAGAGGCATATATTGGAGGTGACGTTACATACCCTTGGGCAAGGACAGGTCATCGTTGCCTAGTAAAGTCATGTCAGCATTTCAAGTTCGAGAATCAGGCTGAGTGTTCACCGAAAGATACCCAGAGGCTTCTATCCGCTGTACATTTTGAACAACATGTTGCCTGCGAGGTGTATGAGAATGTCACACAGTGCAGCGCAAGCTGCGGCATGCGACGTCTTTTACATAAGACCATCACCAGGTATGGCCAAGGCAGGCACAAGTCGCTTGTGATGCCCAGCTGTGAACACCAGGCAGGCACAACGGCAGAGCGAACAGAAAGTCTCATGGAGGTCGCCTGGGTGCTGAAGGAAAGATCGCTCTAGACTTACCCGCAATATCGTGGTCAGACATGGTTGTAGTGGGAGACGAGAGTGTCGATGAAACTAGGAATGTGGGCAAGATTGCGGAACGTGGTCGATAGCGTTTGCTTTCAGCAAGTATTGTGGTTTTTGCCTTGATAGTGATGCGAAAATGTAGAAATGATTCGTGTGGTCCTTATGTCGACCGTTGACTTATACGGAAATCGATAGCTGGGTGGTGAAGAGGACGCGGTGGCGGGGTGGACATGCAAATTGATTAGGCTATCTCCGACAGGTTTGTAGGTCTGGCTCGCTCAGTCCCCGACCGTGTGTTTGGTGGGGTCTTTTATGCTCCTTGGGATGCGGGACATCGAGTGCATTTGAACCCCCCGCGCGTCTTGAGGAAGCAGGGGCCACTGAGCCACAGAGTGAAAGGCTCAGTCACTCACTGCCTGGTCCCGCCCGTAGTGGGGCGCACTTTCCACAGTGAAATTCCATTCAGAGCCAGCGGTAAAAGTTGCGCACGCCGGCGAAAGATGCCGCCGTGATTCCGTGCCGCACGGGCCAACAGTCCCCAATCACTCCAAATTTTTTCTTAGCCTTAAAAGACGAAATATTCCACGATAGTTCAGCCTCTTCTTCTTTTTCGCATCAGCAAACAGCAGACAGAGCTCAGGAACAGCCATGCGCTCTTATGTCAGAGCAGCTGGCGGCTCTTCTGCTTGCGCGGATTGAACTTGGTAGGTCTTTTCTCTGTTTTCCCCTCCATTTCGATCTGATGAACCTTGTTGTCGCCCCAAACTTACGAGGAATAACTCCCCTCATAGTGGTGAATGACCTTCCTGCCAAACGGATATTATCTGATCCATCACCATGAATCCTTTGTTTTTGCTGCAGTTCTAGTCTTAGACCGCATTGCTAACAAGATTCCCAGACACAGAGTATGCGCCTGCCGCCATTTCAATCGATGCCCTGCTATGCACACGCACGCGTCAGCGACGATGGACAACTCGATACTGGGCGCCTGATTCACACCATGGATTGGTAGGAGAAGCTGGGTGCCTGATTGAGCTTGCCATTTTGTTGGGACGCTGCGAGTTTTGCTCACCGATCCAAGCCAATAGATTTCCAGTTCAAGGTAAGCCGCAAATGCGAAAAAATTTCATTCAACGTCGCCTGCGAAGGCTTGCCAGTGATGATGACACATATTCCATGCTAATCCTGAATAAACTATGTGGAATCAAATATGAGCTTTTCATCTTTCATCTGAGGCATCTTGTTATCAACGTTTTTCTATTTACACTTCTATGGTAAAATAGTTGCTGACAGTCAATTCCTAGTGAACTATCCTACTCTGCGTCATGATACGCCGAAAGCTCTCCGGCTTGCCACTTGAAGTACTTGCCCGAGAGGTCGTGCTGAGGCTTGACGACAAACCGCGCCATGACGTTGCCGGGCTGTTCAGGCTTGAACAGCTCTCCCTTGTCAAAAGCAGACACGAAGGAGGTGTGGTCCTTGTCGGCCATTTGCCCGGCTCCCGTGTCACGGATGACCTTCTGCATGGCTGTGTCGACGCGGCCTGGGCTCATGGCGATGCTGGTGATGCCGGGCTCCTCTACCGCCAAGTGTGCAGAGAGGTGGTTCACGGCGGCCTTGGATGTACCATAGGCTCCCCATGCGGCGTATGCGCCAGTGGCCGCGCCGGAGGACACCCAGAGGACGCAGCCCTTGGACTTGCGCAGCTCAGGCAGAGATGCTTGCACCTTTTGGTGATCAAGATTAGAAAGAGAAGAAGAATGAAATCAGAGTTTTCACCCACCAATGCAAGCCCACTAAAGACGTTGATGTCGTATGCCTTTTTCCATTCCTCGATTGAAGAGTCTGCTAGTCGGGTGACGGGCTCCAATACGCCGTGGTTGATGACAAGTCCGTCAATTTGCCCAAAGGCCTTGACTGCTGCCTCGGCAATTTTGGGGATGGTCTGCATGCATGGTTAGTTAGATCTGATCTCTTTGATGGAGTCATCTTCCAGTCCTACCTTGAGATCCCCCAAGTCCCCAGCAACATACTCAACCTGCCCAGAATGAGCAGCCTTCAGAGCCTCCAACTGGTCCTTGGATCTCGCCGCCAAGACAACTTTATGGGATTCCTTGATGAGGTGCTGGGCGATGGCGAGGCCAATGCCTCGGCTGGCGCCGGTGACAATAATCACCTTTGAGGCCATGTTGTGTGATGATTTGTTCTGCGAGAGATGCGACGTTAAGCTTGGGGGGCTGTACCAAGGTTGATTCACGGGTTAGGATCAGCTGAAGGAGTGCAGCAAGCTAGACAAGAAAAAAAAGGCTCTGCAACGTGAAGATGAACCGGGAGGCTTGCGCCATTCCGAAGCAGCGAAGCGCTCTTGCTGTTTCTGCCCTGCGTTATGCAGTGGAGCGGGGCCGGGAAGTGTCCTTATCTTATCAGTTTGGCGGGGTCGAGAGCTCCGGTCTGCTTGAGTTCGAGCTCCCATGACATAACGTCATTGTTCGAAATTCGAGCTTCGAGCTTTAGGCTTCCTTTCAACGGTTCACAAAGCCCTGTTTCTTCTCTGCTGCTGCTGCGACGATGAGCTCAACAGTAATACTTGGATCTGGCATCATTGGCCTGTCAATCGCATACTACCTTGCAGACCACCAACCAAGCTCAACAATCCACCTAGTCGACCCATCACCAGAACTCTTCGCCTCAGCATCAGGGTACGCAGGTGGCTTCCTCGCAAGGGATTGGTTTTCACCCGCCTCGGCCTCCCTCGGAGCGTTGAGCTTTGATGAGCACAAGAAGCTCGCCGAGGAGCATGGCGGTAGGGAGAAATGGGGTTGGTCCACGAGTACGACCTTTAGCCACGCAGCAGCACCGGTAAAGAAGGGCAAGAAGGACGCCGACTGGTTGCGGGATGGCGGGAGCAGAGGAGAGGTTGTCGAAGCCGTCGAGACTCCGAGTAATGGGCCACCATGGTTGAGGAGGGAGCATGGCGATGACGTGCAGATCATCGGGGATCCAGAAACCACGGGCCAAGTGTGCGTCTCCAGTCCAGCTTCATGCACTCATGCACATATATGATGTACACACCCTCTCTTCCTCTCTCTATCAAGCTGCTCCAACATGCTGTCTGAGCACGAAATCTGACTCCACCCGCCAGGGATCCCCTCCGCCTATGCAACTTCCTCCTCCAAGAGTGCAAATCTGCCGGCGTCCACGTCCACCACCCAGCCACAGTTCTCTCCATCCACACCGACCTCCGTGACGAACTCTCGTCAGTCCGCATAGGAGAAACGACATCCTCTACGGAGACAGACGTTCCCTGTACTCGCCTCGTCATCGCAGCCGGCGCCTGGTCGCCTCGCGTCTTCTCCCAGCTGTTTCCCGGGACATTACTAGAGCTGCCCATCTCCAGCCTCGCGGGGCACTCGCTCGTCTTGAAACCAAAGCCCACCCCCTCAGACTCGGGTGATGAGAACCACAAGATAACGACAGCCTGCCACGCCATCTTCAGCACCGACGGAGCCGGCTTCTCGCCGGAGATATTCTCGCGGGTCGGAGGCAACGTCTACATCGCCGGTCTGAACTCGCCATCCACCCCTCTCCCGCCTCTCCCAGGCCAAGCCCCCATCTCCGTCGAAGCAATCGCCAAACTCAAGAGCACAGCGGCACGCATCATAAGAAACAGCAATGACGGCGAGACGGACTTGGAAGTCGTCCGGGAGGGTCTATGTTTCCGCCCGGTCACGGACTCAGGAGCTCCTGTCCTGACCCGGATCCCGGATGACCAGCTCGGGGGCATCGCGACGCGCACCGGCGCCGAGGGTGGGGTGTTTCTGGCGGCGGGGCATGGGCCCTGGGGCATCAGTCTGAGTCTCGGGACGGGCAAGGTGATGGCGGAGCTTATGCAAGGGCGGAAGCTGAGCGCCGATATATCGAGGCTTGCCCTGACGTGAGGCACCTAGCCAGCCAGCCAGCCAGCCAGCCTTGCTCAGCTAGCCCGCTTGGTTTAGCTGCTCATTCAGAACTCATCGTGGATTCGATGATGATGATGACCACGCGCTCAATGCCATCCTTCACATGGAAACGAGGCTCCTCCGGAAAATGTTTTCTGCCCGAGACCCCGTGAGTGCAAGGAGTCCGAGTGTCTATACCAGACCAATGAGGCGACGCCGATATCACGATCAGCGCCCACATCCACATCGCCACTCGTAACTGTGTAGGAAAGCCCACACGCCCACGGTGGCGGCCTTCATAACGGCGCGGGTGCCATGACAATGCCCTAGGAGCCGCCGTCGCGCTTGCGTCGTGAGGGTGTGAAAGCACCGACCAGTCTCCATCGCGGAACAGCACTTGCTCCTCAAAAGCCGAAACGTCTTGGGGAATAAGAGGTTGGCGCGGCTAGACCGGCTGTTCTACGTTATTCGAGTGCTAGGCAGGGAGGAAAACAAGCCCACCAGGCTCAGCATCCATCATCACGAGGCGGACACACGGGCCAGATGCCAAATTTTCTGCCCGTCGTATCCTTCGTTTCTTCTCGTAAAACAATGCAGAAAACTCTCTTTTCGCCCTGCCAAAGAATTCGCCAAGCAATAGCCGCCCAACTTTGGGTAAGCAGACGAGAGTACCCACCGCGCGAACTAGTGAGGGGGCGGGAAAGAAAAGATGATGGGTCACTGACCAAGGTGTGATCCCTCCCGAGGTTGTCGTTGTCGTCGTGGGGATGAGTGAACAATAATGAGATGAAGAGCAAAAAGAGGCCACCACGGACCTCGCGCCAGAGCTGGGCTGACGAGGTGGACTGTGAAGTGTGAACTGTATTCGTAGACCACAGACATCCAGACGAGAAATCTCTTCACCGAAACCATAGTTCGTGGCCGCGTGGATGGCCGAATGGCACGCGAAGTAGAAAATGGAGCTTAATTACTGGGGGAAGTTTGGTTTGGTCGGACATTGCGATCCCTGGGCAACGGAACGAATTTTATGGAATTGTTTACGTCGCTCTCTGCGGTAGTTCCAATTGTATCCCCCCAAAGGGCCAATTGTTTGGCCAACTCAAGCTGCGAGGCGGATTTAGAGGCTCCCAACGTTTCCATCATAACTCCGTTATTCCCCATTTTCTTCCCACCGTCGCTGTCATCCCTTGTTCCTGGAGTCTGGACCCAATGACCCGTCATCCCCTGGTCTAGCAGTCCAAGCACACGTGCCGTAGAGTGAGAATTCACATCAGACGAAGCAAGCTGACTGCATCGGTGAAAACCGATAGTTCGGGTCTGATAATAACCGCGCCCCCAATCTCTCATCATTGTCCCAATTCGTAGCCCCTGTCAATGTCCTTCCCGGGGCAACAAGCCTCATTCTGCAATCAGAGCCATAGGCTATAGCCCTCCCTTGCAGCGTCCCCGAGGAGCTTTCCTTCCATGTCCCTGGGAGAGTACCACTGCTTTCTTTTTGAGGCTCCGGTGCGTGTCGCAGCCGCGAGACTCTCTAATTTGCCACAGTTCAAGCAAGGGGCGCCGAATCAGACAGCACGAGCCCACGGGTACCTGCATGTCCGGTAACTCAGCCTCACATGCATGCCTGTAGGTGGTAGGGTCTCTCTGTCTCGTCTCCTTTTCTTGTTGCTATATCCGTATTTCGAGAATGGCATTAATTATGACCTATCCTCTACTCGGCAGTCATTGTAAATTCCAAGTTTTTGGCCTCGACACGTCGCCCACCATGAAGCGGCAGGAGTGATGATGTTCATCTCACCAATACCCAGCAGCCTAAGAAACCCTGACGTGGACACGGCAGTTATGTGCCGTGTTGATGGAAATGTGATGCGTCAGCAACGGTCCTCCAAGCACGGGCCCCCCTGTTCTCTAGAAGCTGTCACGACTCATGAACACACCCGCTTGAAGTTTCCCGCGATGTCATCCGCCCCATCACATTTACACCACCATCGTCCGGTGTCAGTGTGCATCTGTAGACTGTAGTGCACCGTACCTAGTAACCCGAGCGGGCCCCACGGCGTGCTGGAACGAGATGAAGTCAGTCACTGGAGCTGTCAGCTTTTGTTGGTTTCCAAGGCTCTGGTAACTATCCGTATCCAATGATCCATTGGACCCAGAGGATGAAGATCATCGCCCACACAATCACACACACACACACACACACACACACCCCGCTATGGTCCACGAGAGTGAATCCATTCACGTACGACTCGTACATGCGAGCCAGCATCGCAAGTACCTCTCAAGTCACCAACTCTCACGATGGAACCAACCCCGCTAGAGCCTACTCCGTAGGCGTGAACCACTCCTACGACTCCAGCTGAAGAATCGTGAGCATCCACTACGGGAAACGACCGTGCCCCCATCCATCCTATCCTATCCTCCTCCCGAATCGATTGGCTACCTCCCGCGAGATCTCGACACCAAATGCACCTTCTAACAAGCGCAAACGGTCGTCCGGAACCGAAGAGATTTTCCTTTACGGATAAGGTGCAGCGTGCTCGGCATTGCGGGTGCCTTGGCTAGCGCGGCCTCTACTGAGGTACCTACCTACTGTGCCGGTTAGCGTGGTAGCAAACTATCGATCACGACAAAGGTGTCTCACCGTCTCACAGACGAGATCTATCTCCATGTTCATCCCGGTAGAGTTCAAACTTCAAAGACCGAAAAGCCATCTTCCGGGAATTACAGTTGTAACTCTTCGTCAGCAAGCCTATTTTGGCATCCCGACACCCCCAGTGATGAAAGGTTAATTCTGGGAAGCTTGGAGCCTTGTCCTTTTGGAAAAACAATTCACGCCCCTGTCGCGCTGAACTCGAAATTGTTTCTCAAAGACCTCCAAGGCTCGAAGCTTCAACCCTCGTCCTTTCAGTCTTCGGTGCTACTGCACCATGCCAAGCCTCTGGTTTCCACTATCAATGAGCTGTTGAACCCGAAAATTCATGAGCACCTTCACCATAAGGTGGTATCATCGGAGGAGAGCTGGAGCTGTTTGTCCGCGCTGCCGCCGCCGCCAGCGCAGCGGGGGTACTTGGTGTTTAAGCTTCTGTGCCTGTCAGGCACAGCCATCCCAACACTTCTGCAGCGTCGCATTCAAGAGCCAACACAGCCATGTGGTGGTGAGAGAACGTATAAGAGCTGAGTAACCGAAACGCGAGCACGAGGTGCAGAGAGTAAGAAGAATGCTGCGCCACGAGGTTTGCATGTCCACGTGGAAACATCCGATGGCATCCTGCCCCCCAACCTGGCACTATGCCACCATCGCGGGAAACGAAAGGACCCCACTCGCAAAGATACCATGTAGTGTAAAGTCTGGAGTCCTGGACTAGCACGAAGAGATTCGTAATCGACGCCTCTCCGGCATCTTGGTATGGCCTACCCCAGTGAAAATACACGGCGAGAGCGAAACCTATGAAGCTGAAGGTGTACGCGGTGGATTGGGCAATTGTCCAATCAGCGTCCAGAAGTCCAGAATCCCCGAGAAGCTCCGGGCTTGGCCGGCTCACGTTTTCTTTGTTTGCAAAATAGTATAGATCCCCAATTCTTCTCCGGTGGGAGACTTCGGTCAGTCGATGGGAAAGGCTCGGCTCATGTCCGTGTCTC
>JFFI01001493.1:0-15093 GCA_001563125.1 Colletotrichum salicis
CTCCAGCAGCCATTGTACCTCCTTAACGGGACTTCGCTTTTGGGATTGCCGCAGTACGACACAATCAAAACCCCAATGGTTTTTATTTGGGACGAAGTAGTGACATGATGGTATGGCCCCATAAAGATTCGAACCATCCAGCCGGAGCTAGGTGCCAAATGATGAAAGTTCTCTAGCCTGAATGTATTATCCAGAGATTCACAGAAGCTAGGGAGTAGGTGGCACTATCGGAGCCTACCTTGGGTAGTTTACTCCCGGCTATGGGGTGTTACTCACGTCGGTTCGAGATATCAGTCAATAGTGTCAAGAGATTTGAAAAATGTGTCATTGGATTCCAGGATCAACTCCGGCTAGGTCTAGATCCCAGCGTAGCTATTTTAGTCAAATTCATCCAATTCCTCATTATTTTGCCGACGATACTTGGCTCACGAGCTCTCAGCCTGCTTAAGAAGGCCTTCCAGGTTGATACTCTTAGGCCGCTCAATGGGCAGTCCCAATGCTCGGTCCCAGATTAACTGAGCAAGGGGTCCCAAACCGCGGGAGACACCGAAGGTGGCGGTGTAGTACAAGGTCTCGTGGAAGCCGTAGTGATGGAACAGAACTCCAGAGCTTGAGTCAACATTAGGGTAAGGGTTCTTGGTCTTGCCATGCTTCTTGAGCACTTCGGGGGCGATCCGACTGTTCTTTTCCACGAGTTGGAAGACAGGGTCTTGCGCAATCTCGGGTCGGGCAGCGGCATAATCCATGAGAGCCTCGAAACGAGGATCGGGTTTCCGGAGAACGGCGTGGCCGTAGCCAGGGACAACTCTGCCGGAGTTGAGGGTCGACCACAGGTAATCTGTGACGTCCTTGTCAGAGTAAGACGAGGGAATGTTGTCCTTCATCTGTAGGATCCACCGAAGAACCTCTTGAGCGGCAAGTCTATGTGGAGGATTAGCGTTGGCCTGTCATTGCAGCCGTGATTGACGGTGACTACATACCCATGAAGAGGCCCCGCGAGACCTTGGAGACCAGCGCTGTAGCTAAGGAATGGATCGCTAAGGGCGCTGCCAACGAGGTGAGTGGCATGGGCGGAAACGTTGCCGCCCTCGTGATCTCCGTGCAGAGCAAGGTATAATCTGAGGAGATCTTGGAAGTTCTCGTTTGCCTTGCCACCCTTTCCAAGCATGGCAGCAAAGTTGTAAGACCAATCCTGCTCCAGGTCGACTTCTGCGGGGAGGGCACCGCCGCCGCGGTAGGAGTTCTGGTAAATCTTGGCAGCGATCGTGGGCAACTTGGCCAGCAGCGAGATGGAATCGTCAAAAGTAGGCTCCCAGTAGTCAGCCTTGTTGATACCCTGCTCGTATGCCTTGGCAAACTTGGAGGTGTAGTTGAGGGCAGAGACAGCAATGGCAAATTGGGTCATGGGGTGCAGGTCCTTCGGGAAATCATCGAGGAGCTTGTTGACAAAGGCGGGCAATTGAGCTTGCTCGGCCAATTCACGAGAGAACTGGCGAACCTGGTTTGTGGAAGGGACCTGGCCTGTAAGAAGAAGCCAGAACATGGCCTCGGGCAACATTTCAGTTCCAGTCTTTCCCTTGGGAAGCTCCTTTTGGCAATCTTTGATGGTCCTGCCGTGGAACCGAATGCCCTCGTTCGCATCCAGGACGGAGCCCTCCCAAACCATGACCTTGAGGCCTCGCATTCCACCCAGAGTGTTCTCGACCTTGACCTCCCCAATGACTTTGGATGAATGTGCCTTGACCTTCTTCAGGAGCTCTCGCTTGGCGGGAATGACACCCTTTAGTGTGGTCTTAAGGTCCGGTTCGGAGGTCGAATATTGACGCGCAATGAGGGCAGAGCGAGCTGCCAGGGGCTACATATTGTCAGACTATGTACCTATACCTCTGGCGATATTTGGTAGCTATAGCTTCAACTTACCCTCAGAGCTCCAAGAGCCCTGGTGCTTCTTGTGATGTTCATAGCCATGGTTGCCGACCGAGGGAAGTTCCAAGGGAGGATCAGCGACGGAGAAGCTGTGAGGAGGGGTAAACAGCGGGATGAGGTAACCAGAGAAAGCCAATGGCAGCTAAATGGCTGCTCGATCAATCGGCAGGATCGGATCAAGTCCTTCTTGGAAGGAGTAGATGTTGAGACAAGTAACAGGTGATGGAAGTACGGTAGGAGGAGAAACAGAAAGAAAAGTCACTAGGAGATAGACGAGGAAACTTCACATTGTGCCGACTTAGCTAGATAAGCAGGTACCGCAGCAGGCCGAGACAAGACAGCTTGACCCGAGGTTGGGGAAGCCTGGGTGAGCGGCACTGACCTACGCACCCCCGCGGGGGAGGGGATGTGTAAGTCAGCGCACCGCCGCACTTCGACTCACTTCGGACTGTCGCCAGCCATGCAGTTTACCTTAGGACTCACCAGCAGTGAAACCACCAACCTCACGTTAAGGTATGGTCGGTGGGGGAGTGCACTGGAACGACAGGGGACGGGACCCCAGCTTTTTGCCCTCCTCCACGTTTGGCGCGGGCAGTGCGGGTTCAAGCAGCCGGAGCGTCATTGCTCACATTTCGTGCCCCGTGAGTGGTCGGGGAAGCTCACGGACCCATATTTGCCTCACCTTTGCCCTCCTTCCCCACGTCGCTGGCACTGTGAGTCTGTGGCCGATGAGGGGAAAAAGACTGGGCCGAGGCAAGCCGACGCTACTGCGGATCTCTGGTGCTATCCATTGGCCAATGACAACGCCTCCTGATGCCCTTGCACGTGGTGACTTTCGATCTTGCCGCTGCTTACCAAGGCTGTTGATTCGCTTTTGCCCGGCTAACACTCGCCGACGTTGAGCGCTCACATTTGCTCAGTCCATTTCCCACGTTATTCCCATAGAGCTTCTCTTATGTAACATCCATTGTCCCGAGTGCCGAGTTGTTGCCTCTCGGATTTGCTTGTGTAGAAACCTGCCTCGCCGGCGATACGACGCTAAGCTCCTGGTAATACACAGGTACCTTTGCTCTACAGACCGAATCACGACTGAGGAAAGCCTTGCGAATCGTATCCTTCACTTCTACCACGCACTTTGTCCTATCGTAGCACTCCTACCCATCAACAGGAACAAGACACGACAATGATGCGACGAGTTGCTGCGCGAGCAGTCACCCGGAGGGTCCCTCTCACCAGACCGTCTTCAATACCCACTATTGCCGTACGCTGTATCTCGACAACTAGAAATATGGCTCAAGCCAGGGCGAACCTGTTCCCTGCCTCCGCCCCTCCTAATGATAACTTCCAGCTTCTTGCCGAGTCCAAAAAGGCTGGCGCGGCTGAAGATGAACTCTACGAGGCGCAGATCAAAGAGGTTGAGGCATGGTGGCAGTCACCGAGATACGAGGGAATCAAGCGGCCATACAGCTCAGCCGATGTAGTTTCCAAGCGCGGTTCGCAGCATCAGTCATACCCGAGCTCCGTCATGGCGAGGAAGCTCTTCAACCTCGTCAAGGAGCGGGAAGCCGAGGGCAAGCCCATTCACACGAGTACGCACACTCCGCTCTTGCCTCTCCATAAGATTGGCAAATGCTGACCACCATCGCTTTATAGTGGGAGCCATAGATCCTGTCCAGATGACCCAGCAAGCCCCTCACCAAGAAGTCCTGTACATCTCAGGCTGGGCCTGCTCCTCTCTCCTGACCTCTACCAACGAGGTCTCCCCCGATTTCGGTGATTACCCCTACAATACCGTACCGAACCAGGTCCAGCGTCTCGCCAAGGCTCAGTCGATGCACGACCGGAAACAATGGGATTCTCGACGAAAGCTCAAAGCCGAGGAACGCGCAAAGACCCCGTATGTCGATTACCTGCGACCCATCATTGCCGACGGCGATACCGGGCATGGCGGCCTCTCCGCCGTCCTCAAGCTCGCCAAGCTCTTTGCAGAGAACGGCGCGGCAGCGGTGCACTTCGAGGATCAGCTCCATGGCGGCAAGAAGTGCGGTCACTTGGCCGGCAAGGTTCTGGTGCCCATTGGGGAGCACATTAACCGCCTGAATGCTGCCCGTTTCCAATGGGACGTCATGGGCTGCGAGAACCTCGTCATCGCCCGCACCGATTCTGAGAGCGGCAAGCTCATCAGCAGTGCCATTGACGTCCGCGATCATGAGTTCATCCTGGGCGTGGCGGACCCGAGCTTCGAGCCCCTCGCCGAGACAATCCAGGCCATGGAGGCCAAGGGCGCCGTCGGTGCCGAAATCGACGCTTTCGAGGCCAACTGGGTCAAGAGCACCAAGCTCGTAAACTTTGACGAGGCTGCTGTGGCGCACATGCAAAAGGAGGGCGTTTCCCAGGACAAGATTGACGCGTACCTCGAGGCGACACGCTCGAACCGTGACATGGGCATCTCCCAGCGCCGCAAGCTCGCCAACGAGCACACCTCGACGCCCGTCTACTTTTCCTGGGACGTCCCCCGCACGCGCGAAGGCTTCTACCACTACCGCGCCGGCATGGACGCCGCCACGAAGCGCGCCATTGCCTTTGGCCCCTACGCCGACCTCCTGTGGGTCGAGACGGGCGACCCCAACGTCAAGGTCGCTACGGATCTGGCCATGGCAGTCCGCGCCGTCTACCCGGGCAAGGGACTCGTCTACAACCTCAGCCCTTCGTTCAACTGGATGGCACACGGATTCACAGACGAGACGCTCAAGAGCTTCATCTGGGACATTGCCAAGGAAGGATTCGTGCTGCAACTCATCTCGCTTGCTGGCCTTCACTCCAACGCCACCATCACAAACGAGCTTGCGAGGGACTTCAAGAAGGATGGTATGCTGGCGTATGTGAATATTGTCCAGAGGCGCGAGAAGGAGGGTGGCTGTGACGTTTTGACGCATCAGAAGTGGAGCGGCGCGAGCTACATTGACGGGATCCTCGGGGCTATTCAGAGCGGCAGCTCGAGCAGCAAGAGCATGGGTGAGGGCAACACCGAGAGCCAATTCCACTAGAGGATTATCTATGAAAATGCATAGGGCGGCGTTGCGGAATCTTCTAGCGTCTTCAGGATATCATTTTGTTGTTTCTCGATGTGCATCTCTCCACTACTCATCCATATTTAGCAACCGGTTCATGGAAGCATATCTGTAAAGCCCCGAGTCTAGTAGATACAACAAGATCAATGGTTTTGCGAGCTTCTTGAGAATAATTGATTTAAATTGTCTATGCACAGTTTCATCATCATGGCCTTTGGCCGTGTATGCCCCGGTCTCTTGCCCAGCGCCCTAAACTCCAACCCAATACGGTATCATATCGCGAAAATCGGATTCAAACAAGCAGCGCATCGCAACCTTACTTGAGGCTGGTGCGGCTAGCGTTGTTGATGGGGGCAGGCGCCGCGGGGCCCTCGGGGGTAACGTAGGCCTTGGTCATGCCGCCATCGACGACCATGTCGTGGCCGTTGACGAAGCTGGACTCGTCGCTGGCGAGGAAGAGAACAGCCTGTGCCTGCTCAATGGCCTCACCAAAGCGGCCGGTAGGGAAGTGAATCTCGCGGCGCATGCGCTTGGGCACGTCGTCGCCGAGCCAGTCCTGCAGCAGAGGGGTGTTGAGAGGCGCCGGGCAGAGGGAGTTGAAGCGGTAACCCTCACGGGCGTGGACCATGGCGAGCTCACGGGTAAGAGCGAGGACGGCGCCCTTGGAGGCGGTGTAAGCAAGCTGAGGAGTGGCAGCACCGACAAGCGCGACGACCGAGGCGGTGTTGATGATGGAGCCCTTGGTCTTGTTGTTGCGGCGAAGTGCGAGAACAGCGTGCTTGCTGCCGAACCAAACACCCTTGACGTTGATGTTCTGGGTCAGATCCCAGATCTCCTCAGGGGTGTTCACGGCATCGTCGTCCTTGGCGTGCATGATTCCGGCATTGTTGAAAATAATGTCGAGTCCACCCCAGGCATCAACGGAATCGATGAGGGCCTTGACCTGGTCCTCCTTGGAAACATCGGTAACCTATGATGGCAAGGGAGAAATCGTCAGCAAATGGAACACTCTAATCATTGGTTTCGTCTTGTGTCGTGTGACGAGGCAAGAGACGAGACACGAAGAATGGCGGGGCATGGCGGGGTAATTCTTTTCTTCGGGTTGTGCAGTGTGCAGGTTGTGCTGGGTTGTTGTCACTGCGTCCGGTGCAGTGCATTGCTGTCGGCGTTTTGATTTGCTGCACGCCGGAGCGGCGGGAATGGGATCTTCCAACACTTTTCATTCGCAGCCAGACTCAACGTACCTTGGTCACAATTCTGGCTGACGGGAGCAGCGACAGAACCTTGGCCTTCGCCTTTTCGAGTGCCGGGGCAGAGATATCGGCCATGGCAACGCTGGCACCCTCCTTCGCAAAGAGAATGGTCGTCTCCAAGCCAATGCCACTGTCACAGTTGCTTTGTCAGCTCATCGGATCCTGTATGCCATGTGTGTATGATGCGGTGAACGTCCAGCCACTTGGGACTCATCCCGATGCGCCGCGCTGATAAGGCGCCTCTGAGACCAGACCATGAGGGGTTGCAACATTGCATTGGATGTCCTTACCCAGCAGCGCCAGTGACGACGGCGTTCTTGCCAGCCAGGCGACCTTCAATCTCAGCAGGAACGGAACCCATTTCAACGGTGTTTGTGTTTATTTCGGAATGTGTCTTTTGTGTTGGGAGGGAGACGTCGTGATGTTGAATCGCAAGTCACAGATGGTAAATCGCGAAGTGGCGGAGGGACGAGTTGGGGTTCGAAGGTTCTGGTGTGGTAGTCGAAGTGCCGTTGCTAGCTCGGAGCTCTAATAAATTGGAACAAAGTGTGTTGATGAGAAGAGAGAAGAGCAGAATGGTCACCACGATGCGACGGACACGATGTGTTTAAAGAAATCAGCAAGACGGGGCTGGTCTAGTAGAATGGAGCCGAAGAAGGATAGAAGGCCGTCGTCTGGCAATGAGTCAAGGAAATCCGGGGTCCAGGCCACTTCTTGCCGCCCTGGCCAATTTCCATGGACTAAGACAGAATGATGGACGGGATTGCTAAGATAGTCGCAAACACGGAGTAGGCACTGGATACAAAGCGCGCAAGCGCGGTACGGATACATATCAAGATACACCAGACATCAACGCCCACCCCCTTCCCAGCTCACGGTTAGCTGCTCGAGCCTTCCTCTGTGAGATAGATCCGACAACGGCGCATCGGGAACACCATCTTGGCTCCCATATGTGACACGGGGTGAAGGGGGGAACGGGGTGACGGGGTGCAGCAAGGACCGTCCTGGGTTGGCAAGTTGGGCAGGCAAGCTGCGCATCGGTGCCAGGGCCGTGGTGTCCCTACTCCCTGTCGTGCCTGTCCAGCGGTGCAGGACTGTGGAAAAGAAACGACTTGGATCGTGATCGATAGACCGTCCGTCTGCCACCACTGATCAGAACGGACAACGATAGGCGGCATCGCATGCGTTGGTGGAATTCCCAATACGGAGCATAAAACGTGTCGACGGGCGCAAGTTCCGATATCGCGTTATCTCTTATCAGTGGGTCAGACCGCGGCGTTGCATGACGGACGTCCAAGTCAGGAACCAACCCCTCCGTGTCTAATGGAGGGGGGGGATGAGAGTGAGTGAGAGGGAGAGAAGAGACACTGTGGTAAGGTTGGGTGAGGTGTCCCTAGGCGAGAGGGTGAGTCGAACGAGCGCTACCTCCAAAGGTCGGCTGCATCTTTCGCGGCATGCCTTATCTCTCTATCTTGGAGATATCAGAAAAACCCATCCTCGGTGGACGTTGAATACCCAGTAGTCGAACCAGTTGGAGAACAAAGGAACGAGACCCTATGTGCATGGTTCCGAGAGTACAGCTGGATTGGTGAGCTAAAGGTGAATCCAAGCCAATAACATGGAATTGCGAGAGCTAAGGCTCAGAGTTATCGGGCTAGGGGTAGACCAAGAAAGGCACAGACTCGGGATCTGCTGGACTGAAAGTTGATCAGACAAGTCGCCACTGAGCGTCTCGGCATGTGTCAAGGTGTGTGTATGTGTCCGTACTCCGGACGGTGTAAGATTGGGCGGCATGGTGGCAGAATGCAGGCAAAGTGAATACGGTGTGCGTCTGTAACCGTACCATCCGGAAACACTTGGTGACTTGGGAAGTTGAAGGCGGAGAGGCGCAAGGCAAGCGAAGCGGTAATGGAAGCGGTCAGTTCGAGCCCCTCCACCCCTCTCAGGCTCACATCGTCATGTGGGCAGCCGGGGGCCTCAACGGTGAATGAGAAAGGTCCATGTGGTGTTTGAGTCCGGACGCATCGGAGAAACCATTACCATTCACAAACTCATCATTCGTGGATCGTGGCAGATCGCGGCTCGGGACCGCGCTGAGGGGTTCCCCGAGTCGAGGGGCGGCGGCGGTGCCGATAGACGCCTGGCATTCGGGGGTGTAGACTGTGTGAGGGCGGCGGTAGAACACTGATTTCAGTTGAGCGGCAGTACGAGAGATGGAGACGACGATGCGCATGTACTCGAGTAATGTCATTGTTGACGATTGTACAAGATCAAAGAAGGCATTTGCATTTGCCGCGCTGGCGACAAAGAAGATGCGCAAAGAAAACTGTGTGTGGTATCAGCGGACAATAGACCATGACAAGGGTAGAAGCGATAATCGCGGGCTGTGGAGGCGGTAGAGGGGTCAATGACTGATGAAATTGAATCCCCATCGTGAACCCATCCATGTCAGAACCCCCGTTGTCGGCAAGTCAAGCGCGGAGGATCTGGCCATCATGGAGCCAAGAGATCTATCTGGGTTCGGGGATGTTCCTTTTGGCATCGACTTGCCGAGTGCCGCGGTCTCAGGTCAATCAATCAACAGCGCAGCAGCATACGGGACGGGAAATGGCTGGCGTGGGATAAAATTGGCGTTTGATAAATTGGCGACGGTGATGAAGTTCACAGTGGGGTGGTGATAGTGGTGCTGGTGGTGACTGAGGTGGAGAAAGAATGAGAGCAATCTGAAAGTTGGGAGAAAGGAAGGATAGGTGGACAGAGCAAGAGGCAGCGTGCGAGGAAACATGGAGAAGATATTGGATCTCACAAAAAAAATCTCATACTCACACAGTGATGACTACTAAGTTGTAGCCAGCTGCAACAGCAAGTGCCCCAATGGCGGTTGAGACAATTCCATTATTTTCGTCACAATCCAGCAATAGCATCCCAGGCCACTTTCCTGCGTCCTGCCCATCCAGGCTGTGACTTACCTAAGACACGCATCTACCTTACCAAGATGGAAGCCGCCCATGGGATCCTGCCATTCTGATGATTTGGTTGAGGTAGGAGGAGTGTTCCTACCTGAGGTTGAGGACTTGACACCAATGTAAGGACTCTCGTCGGGAGGAGGTAGAGGGACGTACCGCGGTCTAGCCAGCCAAGTCTGTGCGTGACTGCCGCAATGACGCACCTGGAAAGTCACCGTCCCCCCCCCCTCCTTCCTCGCTCTGTGCCGCTGGGTGCCGCTCACCTACGAATGATTTTCCCCGCGTCGAACCGAGAGGCAGGCGGGAAGGGAAGCAAGTGTCGATTGCCAAGGAACAAGACAACATGGAACAGGACGGGAAGCAGCTCACGCGGCTCGATACCTCCCATACTCAACATGCCCGGCCCAGGATGCAACGCAGGTGACATGCTGCCTTGAGTAACCAGATTGGCGCTCCGGGCCGTTGTCATTGATCACTTGTTGGAAGCGACGTTTAGGTAAAGCGTAAACCGCAATCAAGGGCAAGTGCGAGGCATGGCAAGGTTACTTCCAGGTTGTCAGTCGTCACTCGACTTCCCCAGCTCCCCCAAATCCCCAAATCGCAACATTCCATTGGCCGCGCGCTCCCTTATCGGCGGGACAATCCACACCAGTTGCCGCAGACGAGGGAACCTTGGGACCAGTCAAGGTACCTACCCACCTACCTTTCTATGGCCAGATACCCTCCCATCCATGGGAGTAAACATCCGGGGGTGCGCGGGTAGTGTCCAGCGGCGCTATCTTCCTTGCTCTTGCGAGTCGTCCTCCTGCTGCTCAGTGCTCGCTCACTCCGTAAAGTACATTCCTACGGATAACATACCTCTCCAAAGATACGATAACTGCTCCGTACCGCTGCCTCTCCACGTCTTTCCGCGTTCCCTCAAGATCCCGACCTCAAGTCCCCTCAAGTCCCTCCGTCTCCAGTCTCCCGTCTCGCTCAGGACCCACGATCTTGTTCCGCCTCGGTCTGCTTCTCGTGCCTCTTGCGCGCTCTCCTGAGCCTCCCTCTCCTCTCCTCTACCGCATCCTACTTCTAGACATCTTCATTTATCAGCTCGTGCGCACATAGAAAGCAGTAGACGCTTCCTCCCGTCTTTCTGCTACGACAGACTTTGCTGCTACCACACCTCCAACTCCAACTCCAAGCCGCGAGCTTTCGTCCCATCCGTCGCCATCCCAAAGTCAATTGATAGCTTCGTTACATGCGCGCTTTTTTACCCATCTTACCTTAATACACAATGGCGTCGTCCAACGAAGTCGTGACTATCGAGTCGCTACCCGAGCTTCTCAAGAATGATAACAAGGTCAAGCTTGCTGGCATCGATGTCGACGGCATGCTCCGAGGAAAGCTGGTGTCCAAGAATAAGTTTCTGTCCGTCGCCAAATCAGGCTTTGGCTTCTGTTCCGTCATCTTTGGCTGGGATATGCACGACATGACATACATCAAGGAGCTGAAGATCAGCAATGCCGAGAACGGCTACCACGATCTGATTGCCATTCCCGATCTCTCCAGTTTCCGCCGCATCCCCTGGGAGGATAATGTGCCTTTTTTCCTGGTCAGCTTCTTCGACCCGGACACCCAAGAGCCTATTTGCGCATGCCCTCGTGGTCTGCTGAAGAATGCTCTGGCTAAATTGCAATCCAAGGGCTATGGAGCCATGGCAGGAGGTCAGTTTGCGAACGAGTCCCGTCAACACCCTCATTCTCGTCGAGAAAGAGCAAGCTAACCGCGCGTTCTACCTGACAGCCGAGTACGAGTTCTACCAATTCAAGGCGCCTACCCGCTCCGCCGGGTCCACGAGCTCAACCGCCGGATACCTGCAAGAGAACCCCCCACAAGCTTTGCCGTCCCTTACAGAGGGCATGTTTGGCTACAGCTTGACACGAACGGTGCACAACAAGGACTACTTCTATGATATTTTCGAGACTTGTTCCCAGTTCAAGTGTGACATTGAGGGCTGGCATACGGAGAGTGGTCCTGGTGTCTTTGAGGCAGCACTTGAGTTTGGAGAAATTGCACAGATGGCCGACAGAGCCAGCTTGTTCAAGTACGTTGGCCAATCTGTTTTGTATGGCATCTTACTAACCGCGTTTGTTGCAGGTACGTTGTCAAGTCGGTCGCAACGAAATATGGCATCACGCCGTGCTTCATGGCGAAGCCAAAGCAGGGCTTGCCTGGAAACAGCGGACACATGCACGTTTCCATTGTAGATAAGGATGGCAAGAACCTGTTCGCTCGAGAGACAAAGGATGAGAACGCGCCATACCCCGATGTCGCCAATCTCTCAGACTTGGGTCGGCATTTCCTGGCCGGCTTGCTGGAAGGCCTCCCAGATGTCATGACAATGTTGGCACCCACAGTCAACTCCTACAAACGCCTTGTCGAGAACTTTTGGGCGCCGGTGACAGTATCATGGGGCTTAGAACACAGAGCAGCATCAATTCGCCTCATTGCCCCGCCGACCTCAAAGCCTGGCGCAACGCGATTTGAAGTTCGTGTCCCCGGCGCAGACACCAACCCTTTCTTCGTTCTGGCAGCAATTCTTGCTCTCGGATGGCGAGGTGTAGAGAAGAAGCTCGAGATCCCCGTCCCGCCCTTGGGCAAGGGCGAGGATGTTGGCGGCAAAGCTGACAAGGGCGTGAGGCTCGCAAAGAGTCTGCGTGAAGCAAACGATCGTTTCATGCGCAAGGAAAGCATTGCAAGAGAAGTATTCGGGGACGACTTTGTCGATCACTTTGGTGGAACAAGAGACCACGAGATTCGGGTCTGGGACGAGGCCGTGACAGATTGGTATGTACTAACCCTCGGAGCAACATCTGATGGCGATGGCGGTGATGGAACATGACTAACAAAACATCTACACAGGGAGGTAAAACGGTACATCGAAACGGTCTAGTAGTCCGGAGTTTGGCGGAGCGCGTTCCTTTTACTACTACTTGCTTGGATTTTTAAGATATTTTCATCCCATATCGGATCAGCCCGGGAAAGACGTCAAGCCACGCGACTATGGAGCTCGTTGGAGCCCCTTGGCTTCGCATCCTTACCTACCTTGCCCGGCGCTGTTCAAAGGTACCCTATCTAGATACCCTCTTCAAATGCCGACATATCGATACACGTATGGCGCAGCGTCAGCCGCGGCTATTTGGCCAATTCATACTGGCCAGTGAAGACATGTTTGAGAAAGGTTTCTACCGTGCAGAATGAGGAATGACATGGAGGTGAGCTTGATTGGTGGTATAAGATGCGCCTTTTGTGACAACTCGGTGCGCCGTTGCATGACCGTTACGAGCGAGCGAATCACTGATCCAAACCTGGATGGGGGAGCGCCGGAAGCTTATGATGAGATCAATTGCCTCCGCGCGGCGTGCCGAAGTGCCTCACAACTAGGTAATACATGCAAAAGATGTGATGGGCCGGTCGGCTGCTCCAAGTGGTCACACTTCTTTCATTGGCCCGCGATGGCTGAGTTGAGACCTCATGTCGGTCAAGTTCGCCGCCCGTGACAAGTTGGAGACGTGAGTCAAGAGAGGCTCAAGTTTGTTGGTCGCGCCGCCGCCGCAGCGCTGCCCCTCTCTTCTCCTTTCGGAGGCAATGCAACAGAGGGGACGCTGCAGGCTGCATCAGCAACCGGAAGCTCCGATGCGTATTCAACCTCGGTGTCCGACCATTGTCTGGCTGCACTCTGCAAGGTCCTCTTATCCTGCATTCATGAAAGGCCGACGACTGCTGAGGTGGGAAAGACGGCCTTTGTGGGCAGCATTGACGGTGGGCCTAGCAAAGAAACGATGGAAATTTTCACGAAACACGAGATGCCAAGGTCTGAATTACATTTTGAGGGAATAAAAGCTCTCAAACCAACAAGCAACAGGTGCTGGGGTTCCCTCACAAAAGTACAATCTCATCAAGACATTGCCATTGACGCCAAGTACGTCAGAAGGAGCTGATATATTGATAACCAGAGAGAATCCGGATCTTGATGCTCGATACGGATTGTCCCCGAGCTATTGGTTTGCCTTGCCTCACCGCATCGATGAACCCATTTTTCATTTCGCCAATTGCCAAATCCCATGATCCATGTGCCGAGCTGGGCTGGGCTTCTAGCCTTCTGGAAGGAAGGCAAGGGAAGAGCAGCGTTACTTCATCTAAATCACCACAGATAATGGGGCAGCGGGCTGGCTTCTGGTGTATCCGCAGAGACTGGCGTACATGATTGCCACGCCGTTAGCTCCGTTTGACAGGCAAACACTGCGTGGCACCCTGGGCGGTTGGAGCTCCCAAGGAAGGCAAGTCGACCATGGCCCCATGTCCCCCTGCCTTGTCCTCCCTCGTGGCTTTGGTGGGCAGCGAGAGTGTTCAAGTATGTAGTTGGGACAGTTTGGCAGGCCCTTTTTGCCATCGGGAGATGTCCGCTGGAGGGTGGTGGGTAAGTTGGTAAGTTACAAAGAAACGGTCATCACAATGGTCTCTCTGTTCGCGGTTGGTCTGCCGCTTCGGGCCGGGCTTCCTGCAGAACTACGACAGGGAACCAGCGATCTTTATGGTGGAACTTGAGGGCTGGCGAGGAATCGCCCCCGGTGCCGCTCACCGTTCTGAGTCCTATCAACAGCAATTTCTACCACGTTGGTAATCGAGTCTTTCTGGAAAGGAGCGCGCAAGCAAGCGCCCTTGAAGAAAGCATCCTGCCGGCCAGCGTTGCATCCCGCCAGGACCATTCTAGACCTTCACTGTTGGGGTGGCATTCCGGTCCTTGGGAGACGCATTGAGACGTGCTTTGACTAGACAGCTCCTTCTGAATGGTCTAGGTGCTTCACACCACAGTACTCCCAAGGTAAGACATCAGTGACCGAGGTCGTGAAGAGAATGCCAGGTTGAGCATGGCTTCGGTTGACCCTGGAACATCCGAACAAGGTAGTTCGGAGGCGTGCCGCATCTTGGTATACCAGACGGCACGGCTTCGAGTGGACGAGAGATATTTGTAACTATTTTTACACCGTACAAAAGAGGAGACGAGAAATACGGGTGAAGTGGGAATTACCTCAAGAACAAGGTGAACATCCGACTCAGGATCCCTCGTGCGGATAAGAATACTGAGTCGTCAAATCGACACCTTTGCGCGTAAGACACGGGAGCTAGAGAGAATATGAAGTTTGAGGTATCCTAAAGAAACATTGCTGTCGTAAGCCCAGTGTGTCTTGTACCGGGATTTGGCTTGATTTGCGTTTCTCTTTGGTCGTTGTTTTCGCAAGTGTTCCCTTGCCCTGAAAATCATACCCGTGCTCCAAGCTCAAGTGCCATTACTACTCTGTCCTATTGTCTAATCCTGGCATTATTATCCCTACAACTGCAGGCAAGCTCAGGCCCTGCCCGTGTGAATACCTAGGCAGGGTAGGGCAGGTTACCTTACAACAGTAACAAAAGTTGAGATGGCTTGCCGCAAAGAGTAAATGCAACTTGCCAGCCACAGCCCAGCCGCCCCGTTGTTTTCTGGTCCCTCTCTGCATGTATGCACATCTTTTGTCGGGGGAGAAGAGGGAGGGGGTTTTCCAACGGCTCGAAATTTTTTTCTCTCTCGTTTTCGAATTCTCCATGGTTTTCACCAAGTCATGGGCGGCACACACACACATGCCATGCTCTGTCTCTCCCATGCTCCATGGCCCGCCATCGACCGCCTCCTGCATTTCCCATGCTGTCTCCTCTCTAGCTAGTGACTCCTTGCGGACAAGTGCTCCGGTCAGAAGCCAAGTGTGATTTGATGGCGTCAGGTCCTGGCAGAGGAGCAAGGGGAAGGAAGAGAGAGAGAGAGAGAAAAAAAAAAAAAAAAAAAAAAAAAAAAAAAAA
>JFFI01001493.1:15131-29717 GCA_001563125.1 Colletotrichum salicis
GAATCCCGTCCAAGTCAAGTTCTGAAGCATCCCGCGGTAAATGTCCATTTCCCTCATCAGGCCCTCCCTCCCCCTTTCAAATTAGCCTTCCCCGTCTGGTCTTGTGCATTGCGTAGTCCTCGTCCCCTTTGTTCTGCCATCTTCCTTTGTCAACACTGAAGAGGCCAACGGGCTCCCCTTGTCTTTGATTCCTAGTGTTCTTTCATTTGACTACCTACCTGGTCGGTTGTCAAGGGGGTGAATACAAAGACATCAGCCAACCCTCGACGGCAAAACCACTTGATGTATCCGTACTGATACTCTGTGCGTAACCCACCTTCCCCGCGCTGATATTGGCCTGGGTATTTCATCCATCACCTTTTGCGTTCCCTCCTATTCTTCTTTGGGGAAATTTTATTAGCCATCCCACGTGTGGCCATATTACACCCGAAGAGGCCGGGCCCACGATCGAGTCCCCATTTGGGAAATCTGGCGAGCAAAGACAACAACCGTGCAGCGAATCGCTCCATGAGAGTGACAAACGACAGAAGCTTCTTTGCAAACGTAAAGACACGATAGAGAACGGCATCGCCGTCAGCTGGCACAAGTGGAAAATCCTGGCATCAGATTTTCAACGGATTGATTCTTCTCCAGCTCGACGAAATGGGTGAGGACGTTGACGCCGTTGGCGACCCCGGCATCGGCGATGGCGACGGATGTAGGGGCGAGGGTGCCGGTGCCACAAGAAACCGGACGGACCACAGGGACCGGAGGAGGCCGTCACGAACAGACAATGCTCAAGATGCCGACGACGACGATGATGAGGACGGTTCAGATGCAGGGTCTGATTTCAGCTCCGTCTCTGTCGACGAGCTCCCGCCCATCCGCGCTTATGGTCACACATACCACGGTTCCGGTGTATTCCTAATGCCCAACGACGAATCCGAGCGCGCTCGTCTAGAAATTCAGCACCAGCTATTCAAGCTGTGCCTCGAAGGTGGTTTGTCAGCGGCGAAGCTCCCCAAGGACAGGCCTCTCAACATTCTCGACATCGGCTCCGGCACCGGCAACTGGGCCGTTGAAATGGGCGAGCAGTACCCCCTGGCCAAAATCATGGGCGTCGACATCTCCGCCGCACTCTTGCCTACGACCGTGCCGGCCAATGTTACTTTTGAAGTCGAAGACGCAACCCAGGACTGGGCTCGGGAGAAGGATAGCTTGGACTTTGTGCACATGCGAAACCTCGTCGGCGGGGGCGTCTCGGACTGGAAGGCGCTTTTCAGACAAGCGTACGAGCACCTCAAGCCTGGCGGACAGATTGAGTTCGCCGAAGTGAGGACAAGGTACTTTGACCTGATTGACAGCAGCGGGGATGAGCCCGCTGCTCCCACGGTTGAGGAGAAGGACCACGGCGGGATGACGGCATGTCGCGAGTTCGAGGTGCGGTTCTCGGAAATGGCCAAGATTGCAGGCGTCGACTTTGACCCAACACCAAAGATCCCTGCCATGTTTTCCGATGTTGGGTTTGAAAAGGTTGCGCGCTGGTCGGATCTGGTTCCCATACAGGCTGTGGGACATGATGAGAAGATGGTCAGAAAAGGGGCACAATTTGCTCAGATGCTCGAATACGGTATGGTCATGGTCCGCACTTTGACGAGTCCGTCTCAGTTGACTAACATTTCACCAGGCTTGGAGAACTACTCGTTGGCTGTATTCGCCAGAGGGGGTTGGGATGAAAACGATACCCGGAGTCTCCTGAAGAGAGTCCACAAGGAGTCGCGCGATACCGCAAACGAGGCATATGGCAAAGTGTAGGTTCCTTCAAAGCAAGATTGTAGCTTGACCTGGAAACAGCTGACAGACTCTCATTCAATAGATCATTTGTCACGGCGAGGAAGCCTCTGCGATGAAGCTTAACACATTCGATTCTCTCTATAGATACCCAGTCTACATGGGCAGGATCATACCAATAGAAATACATACCTAACGAACATCGCTTGGATTCCTGGGGTATGACTGGTCTTACCGCAGAGATGTTTGAACCATCCCACAGTCTTCTCAGCAACGATCCATTCACACTTCGATGCCGGCATGAATTACCACACCCCGCGGGATTTGACCAACCCCGCGGTCGGTCGGTTATCTGCCGATGTGATCTCTTGATCGGCCACAGCGGACCCGAGTCAAAGACTCGGGCTTTCCTCGGTGCCAACCGGCGGTGGCTCATGGCGGGTCTAAATATGCCCTCTAAACCTGTGCAAACCCCCCCCCCCCCAAAACTTCCGATCAGCCTCCATTTCGCCTTTATCCGTGTCGCCCCCCTAAACCTGGTCCTGACTGGACATGCACACACACACACGCTATGCTTAAAGAGATCGACTTGGCTCAAAACAAAATGTGCCGAGCTTCAAACCCGCTACAGAAACTCCCGAGAGGCCTTGATCCCTGAATGTTTCACTCTGCCTGCCGCTGCAGCTAGCCTACGCGCTGCAAGGTTGGTGGTCCAACATGCCTAGACGCCCTCAGTTCGCCCGATGCCCAACGCTATTTTTCCTATTGTAACCTGGTCTTTTCTGCCCAGACATCTTGAGGGAAATGTTCTGCTGTACGCAGTACGGTGAGGTACTTGCTGATGTGGTATCGTCGAACGATGCGTCAACCAGCTGTCACACTACTAATACAGACAGGAAAGTAGTATTCCGATGATCACACACCGTTTTGCGCAAACTTTCATCGCCGGTTTGATTGACAAGTCACCTTTAAGCGTTGGATACCAGTCCCTCAGATGGATGTCAGTAACTAGATTCCTACACTAAAAGAGGCTTAATGACTGGAACTATAAAGTATCGGCTCGTGTGTCGAATTTTGCCCTGCCTACTTCTATAGGTAAGTGTAAGCCTCATGTCAGTCCATAAGTCTAAATTGAGTCTAAATTGAGTCTAAACGCTGATCACTGCCCGTCCATTGGGCATCATTTTGGATGCTTCTTTTGGTATCCCTGTCGCATTCGCAGCCGGGCGTATAACATTTGGACTTACGTGGCATAGCAATAGCCGCGCAGATGTCTCAAAGCAAGCACACGGCCGAAGAGCCTTTGACGAGGGAGACCTCTCAACGGCTCAATTCAAGATACGCCCGCTTTTCAATCCTGCATGAGGTCGTCAACTCGTTGATATGTGACTCAGACATCAATTGTCATATTCCTTGAATTCCAGGTCATCCTACCTTACGCCGTTGAGCAGGGGAGCGGCAGTCTCCTCTGTCAGCACGTAATCCCGCACTGCACCCTTCCAATCACTGATCCTGACGTCCTTGATCTTGACCACGATGACTCGTACTTCCTCACCCGCGACAAAGCATCCCCTGCCACCATCCTCGGCCTGAACGCTTGGGTTGAAGCTCTGGCCTTCGTCAAATGTGTTGTTTTCCAGGTGTGCCTCGCGGTAGAACTTCTCCTCGTCCGAACCATTGCCAACCAATCTGGCGGTGCCATTGATTGTTGCACTAATACTAGAGACCGCCGCGGTGTTGAGATTCAAGAGGAGAGATGCGAGGCTAGACCGGTGCTCGGGGCCGGGGCTGCCGCCGGAAGGTCGTCGGCCAGAAGTTGGCGGTCGGTGAGAAGACCCTAAATGAAGCCGTCAGCAAACTTTGCAGAGTCACTACCACAATATGACTATAACATACAATCGTGCACCAACAGAGAGACATTGGGGTTCGAAAGAAGGTTTTGTGTTTTTCTTGAGGCGGGGTTCGTGGTCATGACAATAACGGGGCCGGTTGAGTGGTTCGAGGATGGGAGGTAGGTGTAGTTCATGAGGGAGACGTTCGGCGTGTTATCGGTGCAGGTCGCGAGATGAAGCTATTGAATCGGCAGTCTCGTCAGCCATATGTCTACATTGCTGCTGTGGTACAGAGCCGCCGTGAAGCTTGATCGAGGTGGGCAGAAGAGCTAAGAGCTTACGAATCGCGCATTCTCCAGGCATTGTACGACCTCTTGGGGAAGAGTTGCCGTAACTTGCTTATTGGTCTCGCCGGCCGAAGCCTCATAGTTGAGGGGGACTTGTTGATCCATGTTGGTGAAGCTGTTCTTACGGATGTGCGGGTGTCGGGTAACGTATCGTGAGCTTCTCCGAACGAGCCTTGTCTGGATCGGCCGGTCTGGAGAGGAAAGATGGGCGCAAGGTCCCAGCCCACGCTGACTAATGCGGGGCAGAGCCAACGGACCTTCCATGTTATTGCGGAATGACGTCGAGGAACTCGCCTTCTAATCTTATCACCAGCTATCTTACATGCTTACCTAAGGCAGTTTTTTGGGGAAGTCCAGCACGTCCCGCCTGAAATCCGGGGTCGCCTTTCAGCGGCTTTCAGCGCCCACGGCTATTGTCGGCACCACTCATTCCAAGATGATCGAGCGCAACAAGCCGAAGCTCCTTTGAGACCTCGGGTTACCTGGGGCATTCGCATTGAGCTCTGCGCTTTCCTCCTCTGCAATCAACTTTGCTTTCTCCTTCTCTCTATGTGCGTTCAATTGATATCCTAAGCTTGAAATCCACGTCACAAAGCTCCAATCATCCAACATGCGTTCCATGAAAGCGAAGCACCGGCTCGTCCGACCCCTCCCTCGGCTCCTCTCCACTGCCGCAGGCCAGGCGGTGCCGGCTTCAAGCCAAATCACTCCTATTACCTCTCTTCTTATTGCCAACCGCGGCGAGATTGCTCTCCGAATCCACAAGACCGCAGACAGGTTAGGGATCAAGACGACGACTATCTACACGGACCCCGATAGCAACAGCCAGCACGCCGCGTGCTCCCCGCACTCCTTGAACTTGGGCGACGCAAGAGCGTACCTAGACGGCGAACGCATCATCTCTCTAGCCAAGAAACACGGCATACAAGCCCTCCATCCCGGCTACGGCTTCTTGTCCGAGAACTCCCGATTTGCCGAGAGGTGCGAAAAGGAGGGCATTGTTTTCGTTGGACCTCCGGCGCAGGCAATGACCGATATGGGCGACAAGGCGCGAAGCAAGATCATCATGACGGATGCCGGCGTGCCATGCGTTCCAGGATACCATGGGTCAGATCAAGGGGAGGCACAACTATTGGAACACGCGAAGAATATCAAATTCCCAGTTTTGCTGAAGAGTGTCAAAGGTGGTGGTGGAAAGGGCATGCGCATCGTCATGGCCGAGGACGAGTTTGCTGCCCAGCTTGGCAGTGCTCGCGCCGAAGCTCGCGCTTCCTTTGGCGAGGGTGGAGAGGTCATGTTGGTGGAGAAGTATATTGTGCGTCCTCGTCATGTTGAGGTGCAGGTCTTCGCGGACAAGCTAGGCAATTGCGTTGCCCTAGGCGAGCGTGATTGCAGTGTCCAGAGGCGACACCAAAAGATCCTTGAGGAGTCTCCAGCGCCTGACCTAGATGAGGAAACTCGTCTCGATCTTTGGGAGAAGGCCAGAAAGGCTGCTCTGGCTGTCAGCTACGTTGGCGCTGGCACTGTCGAGTTCATTCTGGACAAGGACACTGGAGACTTTTACTTCATGGAGATGAACACCCGGTTACAAGTCGAGCATCCCGTCAGTGAGATGGTCACGGGCACCGACCTGGTCGAATGGCAATTCCGTGTTGCCGCTGGAGAGAAGCTACCTATGACGCAGGAAGAGATCGTGGAGAATATCAAGCAGCACGGTGCAGCCATTGAGGCTCGTATCTATGCCGAAAATCCGGAGAAGGGTTTCATGCCTGATTCTGGCAAGCTGATTCACCTCACTACGCCCAAGACGAACGAGGACATCCGCATCGATGCCGGCTTTATCCAGGGTGACACTGTCTCGGAAGCCTACGATGGCATGATTGCCAAGTTGATTGTTCGCGGCAAGGACAGAGAGACTGCTATCCGCAGGCTAGAACTGGCTCTCCGCGAGTACGAAGTCGTTGGTCTCAGCACCAACATCGAGTTCCTGAAACGCTTGTGCCGGTCTCCAGCTTTCATCGAAGGCGATGTCGAGACGGGCTTTATCGATAAGTGGAGAGATGAACTCTTCAAGCCGCGGCCAATCCATGACGAGATCTTTGTCCAGGCTGCTCTCAGTTCATTGTCTCCTCAACTATCACACGCTGCTCCCCATGGAGGTAGCTTAGGCTTTGGTGAGGCCAGCACCCTCAGCGAGCGCAAGTTTGCCTTTAAGGTGCTCGACTTGTACAGCGAGCAAGAAGGAGAAGTTGTGGAAGTCAGCATCACACAAAAGTCCCATCAGCTCTTCGATGCGCGTGTAACAAGGAAGGGAGAGCAGTCACCCCAGGTTTTCGAGAACCTCATCAGCAAATTCCAATCGAAGTCTTCGTCAACTAACGCACTCACAACGTTCTTTCCCAGCGAGAGATTGGAGTCGACGGTCGTGCAGAATGCGCAGAATGAGCAGGACACCAAGATTGCTGTGTTTCAACATGGCATCAAGACCGAGCTCTCCCTTCTGCCGCCAAGCTGGTTTGAGAAGGCCCTCGGTTTGAAAGAGGTCACCGCGTCCGTCGTGGCACCGATGCCTTGCAAGATTCTGAAGAACGAGGTGGAGGAAGGGCAAACGGTGGCCAAGGGAGCTCCATTGGTCGTGTGAGTACCACCCAACCCAAGACCGTTGTCACATGATGGTTTTAGTGGCTGACTTGAACACATAGTATCGAGTCTATGAAGATGGAGACAGTTATCCGGTCGCCCCAGAATGGTGTGGTAAAGAAGCTGGCGCATAAGGAAGGCGTGAGTAGTCCTATGCTTTCACAGTTGCAACCGCTTACACTGACACCATCCTTAGGATATTTGCAAAGCCGGAACAGTCTTGGTACAGTTTGAGGAAGAAGCTACGGAAGATTCATGAGCGGGCGGTGCTCGATTGGCATGAGAAAAGAATAATGGTTTGAAGTTTGTACAGCGACTAGGCTTAGATTAACGATTCGCTTTTATTGAAGAGCTCACTCGTCCCACGTTCTTTATTGATCCAAGTATGTGTAGAGTGCCCCTCGTTTCAAGGCAATCAGCGGAAACTCTTCTCCAGGTAAACGCTCAGTCTCTCCAAGCCTTCTTTCAGCACTTCTGTGCGACACACATAACCAAAGCGCATTTGGCCCTTGAAGTCAACGCCCTCGCCAAAACAAGTAGACCCAGGCATGATCAGAACTCCAATCTTCTCCAGTACTTCGAGACAGAACTCCTCATCTTGAACTGGTTCACCAGCTCTTTTGAAACCAATCATTGCCGTTGTACCAGCTGTGGGCTTGAACCAAGAGCAAATAGACTGGTGTTTCTTCACAAAGGCGTCAAGAATCTCCAGGTTCGTCCTTGCAAGCTCGATATTCCGGTTCAAGAGGTTTGGTCTGACCGCATCCGAGAGAGCATAGCCGGCCACTTGGTCGTCGAGCTGCGAGACGCTGATGGTCGTGTAGTTCCGCGCACTCTTGACGGCTTTGATGATCCCAGGATCTCTTGAAGCAATCCATCCCAGGCGGATACCGGCAAGAGAGAAAGCTTTCGACATGCTCGAAGTAGAAATGGTCCGGTCGTATCCTAGGGACAGGATTGACGGGGGCATGCTCTCTCCTGCAGGGAGGCTGTGGAAGATCGGTCGATATACCTCGTCGGCCATGACGATAATGTTCCTCGACTTGGCAAATGCGACGATGTCTTCGAGAACGTGCTTGGGCGTGGTGACACCAGTCGGGTTGTTAGGGTTGTTGATGATGATCATCTAGTCGTTGGAGTCAGCTGTGGGTACTACTCGTCTAACGTACGGCTACATATCATTACCTTGGTATTCTCTCGCACCAGCTCTTGAAGCTCCCGGACGTCCGGGATATATCCATTTTCACTCTTCAATTTCCAAAGGCTTACTTCAGCGCCCAAGGTCTTGGGGACTTCGTACAGCTGTTGGTAGGTCGGGTGTACACAGATGACATGGTCATTCGCGCCGACAAGCGTGTACAGAGTGAGGAAGTTGGCGACAATAGCTCCCTGGGTGATGATGACTTGATCATTAGGAAGTGGGCCCGAGACGTCGTTTTCGTATAAGTTGGCGATCTGTTGGCGCGTCTTCTCTGATCCGTAAATTGCGCCGTAGGTCATTCGTCGAGTTGCGATGTCAAGGGGACCGGCGGCCGACTTGTCGCTCGACAACTCTGTCAACTCCTTGATTGATACAGACTCGCAGCATGTTTCGGCAATGTTGAGAGCACCTGGCGTTGTCTCCAGACGATCCATCCACTCTTCTACCTCGAAAGCTTTGATCTGAACCATGATTTCAGTCGATGTTGTGTGTCGGGCGTTAAACTTGATGTTGCAAAAGTAAAAGTGCACTAATTGTCGTATTGGAGAAGATGAATTGGATTGAAACACCAAATATACGTGCTTATTGCTCTTTTTATCTAAATTCTTCAATTGCAGTGCTTTACCTGACTTATCTTTGGCGTGAAGCGTCTAGGATGTCTTGACATATCATGCGCCCTTGAGACGGGGCGAGACGATGGGTCGCGGTGAAGTGTCTCCACCTCTCGACGCCGACTGGGAAGGAAAGTCGAGACGAGAGCTAACGTTGTGAGAGCTTCGGTTCTAACTTGTCGCAACCCATTCGTTCTTGACTACCGGTAGTACTAAGCACCTAAGACCGGTAACGTCTAATACAATCTCAAGACAGATGCAATTGATTCATCAAACGAGCGACCGACTACTATAATGAGTCTGGGTTTGTGCCGATGCGGAGGCCAGGATCGGAAGGTAGGTAGAGTCGAAAGCTTGGCCCAACTATCGAAGCCACTGCAGTGTTGGCCGCTGATGAGGACCTTGGAACGGTTTCCCAGGCGCCCCAACTGTTGACTTCATATCAAGAGTACTAAAACCCTTGATGCCTATGCGGATCGAGATTTTCAAGCGTCTTTCATCACCAAAGTGATCTAAATCCATTGGCGAAATACAGTCAAGCCCGGAACATGTACGAAAGTAGGCATTCGAAGACGGCTTCGAATGCTCGAAGCTGACCATCGATGGATCGCGAAGCGAAAAGGAGGGTATTGGCCATAGAGGTTGCATTTGTGGTGTTTCGTAAGTTTTTCCTAACTCCGCAGATATTCATGCGGCATACCTAAATAGGACAATGGGGTAATTATCACATGTTTGGAAGACACAAGTGACAAGTAGGTACCTGGGGTTCCAAGGGTCCTCTCAAAGCCGAGCCAAGTTCGAATGCCATTCATGTTAGAAACTGGATGTAGAAAGCAGTCGTCTTAAGGCCTTAAACACTCACAATGACTCTCAATTTCTTTACGGCTGTCGCCACGGGTCTCGACACGGCTGCCAGGGTCATCTTGACTGATAGCCTTATATGCCCTTCGCGCCGAGCCTCGTCGAGGGGCTTGATTTGGAGGAACTGGAAACATGCCACATCGATCAACTAAGCCCATATCGGCAATCTTTTGGGCCACGGCAAGCCTTTTTCGAAGGCTTGGTGCCTTGTGCGATCCACATACGACAATAGCCTTTGCCGAGCTTGTCTTTCAAGGTTCATAAGCCTCAGGTATTCCTTCACGGGGGTTCTTCTGCCGTCCCACTCGTCTTACAGCCCTCGATCAAGAAGGTAGACGTTCTGTTGTTTTCAATCCTCCCATCTTTTATATTCCTGAGTCAGATCGCCGGCCACCAAGATGTCGAATTTACCCTCCGAGAAAGATGATATGTAAGTCCCAACGTATATTCATACCTTTCCAAGCATTGAACTGATCGGAGAAGTTCCAAGAGCGGCTTAGAAGTGGGCAGTGCCGTCGAAATCAGTCACCATTACCATCCTCGCCGTAGTGAAAGCCAAATGGCTACTGGGGAGTCAGCCAGCACCAGAAGCCCAGCCCCATCTACCCTTCTTCTAACACGATGGACTCACAGGCCGAGAAACCCACTTGAAGGCATTCCCCGACCGCAACTCAAGATTGATGCAAGACTCTTCGCCATAGGCCTCGGGCTGCAAAATGAGATCGCCTACTTCGAAAAGGGGGCGTTGGCAGCACAGAGCCCGAAAGCCTACGAAGACATATTGGAGCTCACTGAGGATGATCGAGCCATCCTAAGAACCGAAATTGAGCATCGCTGGAGGCATCCTAAAGCCCTCTATTTTACCATTCTTATGAACTCGGTCAGCGCAGCGATCCAGGGTTGGGACCAAACGGGTTCCAATGGAGCGAACTTGTCTTTCCCGCAAGCCTTTGGCATCGCGGATAAAGGCGAGGCCTGCGTCATAGCTGGAACATGTGCAAGAAACTCCTGGATCATTGGTGCCATCAACAGCGCGCCATACATGGCCATTTGCGTCATGTAAGTCCTTGGTTAACCCACATTGGAACTTCTCACTAACTATGCGTAGCGCTTGTTGGCTTTCTGACCCTGTTAACAACTGGTTCGGGAGAAGAGGTGCAATCTTTCTTGGCGCCATCTTCAGCATTCTCGGCCCCGTTGGCCAAGCCCTTTGCCAGACGTGGCCACAGATCTTGGTCTGCAGGATCCTTCTCGGCATGGGAATGGGACTCAAAGAAGTCACCGTGCCCGTGTTCTCGGCCGAAAACTCACCACCTAATATACGTGGAGCTCTGGTCATGTCGTGGCAACTCTTCAGCGCTTTTGGTGTTATGCTAGGCTTCCTTGCAAATCTCGCTGTGGTCGGGTTTGGGGACATCGCATGGAGACTCCAGCTTGGTTCTGCCATGATACCTGCGGTACCTTTACTCTTGGGAATCTACTTCACACCCGAGTCGCCCCGATGGCTGTTGAAGAAGCGTAGGTTCATTCAAGCCTACGAGTCACTCCTGAGACTGCGTGGCAGTAATCTGCTCGCCGCCAGGGACCTTTACTTCGTCAACGCTCAGCTCGAGAAGGAACAAGAACTGATAGAGGCTGATGGGGTTGCGAAGAGCAACTTTTTCACCAGGTGCCTAGAATTGTTTACCATCCCCAGGATCCGTCGGGCGACCCAAGCATCAGGCATCGTTATGGCAGCTCAACAGTTCTGTGGAGGTATGATCAAGTACACACCGTAAGGTTCGAGGACACTCCGCTAACAGCCGCAGTCAACCTCATGTCATTTTACTCTTCGACGCTCTTTGAGGAAGCAGGGGCAAGTAATACCATTGCTCTCTTGGCCTCATGGGGATACGGCATGGCAATGTTCCTTTTCGCGATACCGGCCTTGTGGACCATCGATCGCTGGGGCCGCAGAGCGCTGCTGTTGGCCACCTTTCCAAACATGTGCTGGGCTATGTTAGCAGCAGGCATGGCCTTCTACATTCCGCAGAGCAGTCCCGCACACCTCGGTGTCATCTGCTTGTTCATCTATCTCTTCGCCGCATTCTATGGCCCAGGAGAGGGACCAGTTGCGTTTCTCTACTCGGCTGAGGTCTTCCCTTTATCACATCGTGAGGTCGGCATGGCTTGGGCAGTCGCAACGAACAACTTTTGGGCCATCGTCGTGGCACAAACATCCCCGCCACTTCTCCAGGCAATCAAACCCCAAGGTGTTTTCACACTTTATTCTATCTTTGGAGTTGTATGCTTGGTCCTCATATTTCTGTTCCTTCCAGAGACAAAGCAGCGCTCTCTTGAAGAACTGGATGACGTCTTCTCAGTCTCTACTAGGCGACATGCGTCTTATCAACTGTTAGAGGCGTTGCCATGGTGGTTCAAGCGCTACATCATGCGTAAGCAAGGCGAGCCTGAGCCTACTTTATATAGCTTTGAAGTGGAGGAGAACATTGAGTCGGGACTAAAGTCCTAAACGCATGCTCAGTGAAGGCGAGATTACAAATAGATATTGGACTGAGCAGGGATAACAGGGGCAGAGTGTCTACAGACCTAGTTACTAACGGAGAAGAGCAATAATTGAATTTTAATAGCACATTTTCATCGTTGTATGAAAAGGAGTTCCATTTAAACCATCAGATTTTAGCAAGTTTCGCTGAGGAAAACACAGGGGGGTATCCGAAGGCTCATGCACGACGGTTTTCCTGTTGCAAAACGTACCTAGGGGCCATAAGGTCAATATGTGAGTTGCAGGGCTCAGTCTCGGTCTAAAGAGTTGGTTAAATTAGGAAAACAAATCGTTCAGGCTTTGAGGGTGATTGGTCGGAACATCGATGCCTAAACCGTGAACTACTTTGCACAGCTTTGGAACCCCATAATGGTAATTCTTGTGAGCCAACGGTGATGATTTTAACAGAGGTTGTGTACTTCGTCTATCCCACTGAGTGACATTGACACCAGAATAGTTCACTGTTGTTAGTCGCAGCCGTGGAAGCTAACGTCGACATGCCTATCCGTATGGTTTCTCGATTCAATGGCCGACACTTGTCTAGCTGAATTATGTGAGTCAATGCTCGGCAACAACCTATCGCTAGTTTGATCGCCGCAACCATTTTTTGGAATGGCCAGTGGGGTTTCGGGATGTTCAGTCTTTGTGCAAGGGATTCCGTTAATGCTGCCTGCCGGAATAAACTCTTTGATTAAGTGAACCCACACTTCTGCCTAAGTCTTTCGCGATACAGCATTTCAGGGGCTCACAAGTAGCCAACACCTGGATATATAACCAGTTATCTATGGACTGTGCAACAGTAATAATATCTCACCGAGCCTCTCTTGTCATTACTACATCGTTCATCCTTCCACGTACCAGTCTGCGCTATGGCCAATCAAGCCTTCAGAAGCCCCGTGCCTCTCACATCTGACGAGGAGGAGTTCATGAAGTATGAGCACAAGCGTGTTAAGTTGACTGACGAGCAACAAGAAGCCTTCGACTCTTGGGCTGGCCCGAAAGACCCCGACGTGTCCGATGCGAAACATTGGATTGAAAGGAACACCGAGCTTGATTTCAATGCCTTTTCGTTCAAGTAATTACCTCAACCTGATCATCAAGCAGGCGGTGTGGAGATACCACCACCGCGGATTCAAGGTGAGCCTCGAGAGGCCAGAAGTCCATCTAAGATTGCTAAAAGTTTTCAACCGACCCTGGAAACAATTGGGCGTCAAACGTCCTGGAGCCGGTCTTAACCTTGGACATATGCCGAGGTTCCCTGTTTTGTTCTTGGGGGAATGGGAGGCTGTCACGCTTCTCGTTCGCGAATATTGCATGCTGAGGGTTGTCAATGAATTGTCTGATAAACCTCAGTGGTGGCTCAAGGTTAACGACGACAGTATTGCTGCAAAGTGGAAATCGGAGGCTTTGGAAATCGACTGGGCGTCGTACATCGAGCATGCTCACTTCACTCCTTCTATGGCCGATGGGGTAAGTTGGCCTCTACCTCCAACAACAGTACGTCGGCGCTAACGACCTCAAGTGCATCAGTGAATTACGCAAGAAGGCGGAAGTGTATGAACAGACAGGACTGATACCCGTCTACGATTACTGCACTACGGTTATCAAATCTGACAGCATCCTGACCCCCGAGTTCGTCATGTCTATCCAAGATGCCGTCAAGTCACTTGAGAATGTCCCCTCAGATTGCAAAGACTGGCATCCTAACAGCAACGATCAAGTCTCGGATCTAGTCCATCCCTCACTTTGGCCCTTAGTATACGGTAGTTCTAAGATGTTTCATGACCGCACAATCGGTGTCAAAGACGCGATTGACCACTGCGGCATGGGTACGACATTACGCCAGCCTACAAAGGCGGAGGCTACACTATCTCCCAATACTTCTTGGAGCAGTATTTCGAGAAACAAGGTGTTGAGCAGGGAGTTTCAATGGCTGCCTTGTGATGTGGACCTCAATCGAATCAACGGAAAAGCAAAAATTGCAAGCTACATCAACAACCTCCATCCTGTATATCAGGCCCACCTCTATCCAATTATCGAGCAGCTCATCGAAAAGTCTTTACCGGCTTGGGATCTCATCTACAACTGGGAGAATAAGTTCGCGGTGCAGCGTCTCGTGACGTCCAATGTACAGAAGCCAATATGCCCTTGTCCGGACATTTGCGGTCGACGCCGGGAATGTAGGGCGCAGGCACGTCCTCTTGCTGAGAACGAAGCCCCGCGAAATCGAAAGGATCCGGAACGCAACGCTCGAGACAAGGCCTGGTTTAGAGAGGCCCATGGCCCTCTACTTCCTGACGCTGATCCCGAGGCGAAAGACTACGTCAAGTTCACCGCTGCCGACATCAAAAGCAGTGGCTTCTTTGGAGGCAAAGACCGCTGTCAGGTCATTGTCAAGTTGGCCAACATCCATCTCACGCCCGAAACCCCCACATACGAAGGTGGCTCGTGGCATACTGAAGGACTCCTGAACGAGCACATTGTCAGCACAGCACTGTTCTACTACGATTGTGAGAACATCACCGATTGCACTCTCAACTTCCGAACATGTGCCAATAGAGAAGAACTTGACGATTCTGACTCACGGACCTCGCTCGACTATGAGCAGTACGACTGGTGGAGTATCAAACAGGCATTCGCAATCGAACCCCGTGGCCACACGCTTCAGATGTTGGGTCGGTACATACGAGAGGCGGCCGGGCACTGTTCTTCCCTAACCTCCTCCAACACCAAGTCTCCCCCTGTTGGTATCACCTCTATCACAGGTGATCTGGTTGGT